>OVBJ01000866.1:16197-39715 GCA_900406535.1 Noccaea bulbosa | reverse complement strand
ATTTCTTCATTTTGGAGTCAAATATGGAGAAATACATTGGAGATGCCCTTAGTAGCTGTCTTGACTCTTGAGGCATAGCATAAAATTGTTTACTCCTTGAGAGTTTAACTTGCAGTTATAATTTTGTTGTTGTTTCGGGTTGATAAGGTGAGACGAATGAGTTTTCTTGATGGGATATTAGCTTATCTTAAGATTTAATCGGACTAATTTGTGTTATCTGATCGATAGTTGTGTTGGCTTGGTCCTTGCAAACCAAATTAAAACTTAACAATCTTGAATCTGATGCTAGAGTTCCAAAATTATTAGAAAAAATGCAGATGAATTTGTTTTTAAAATAAACACACTAGTCAGAAAATATAAATTACAGAAATTGATAAAGAAAACGATAATACAAAACCACATTTTGAAGGAGTATTAAACATTACTATCCTTGAAAGAGATTAAAGTAAAACATGTAAAGATGAATGCTTATAACTACACATTACCCGACAAGTAAAATCTAATTGCAATTAAATGATTTAATTAAGAATCTTACCTTGTAAGAGTTTTAAGATTCGTTTTCTCCAGACATGTCAGTTATCAATCCAACGAATAGAGTAGAGTACATTATTGACGTCATATCTGACCCCCAAAAAAAACAAAACAAGTTAATGTACTAAAACAAAACAAAAAAGGGTATAGTACATTGCTCTTTTCCTTAAATTCTGATGACACGAAAAGTTATTGTTATCGTACACCACTTACACTTATTGAAACCGATTACTTATTCAATAATTGCAGATAAAATATCGACAAATTTGAAATTCAAACTTTTCGCGTCCCCAAGTACACATAAAAGTTCTCAACATTACCCATTCAAGAAGCATTTGAAATCAAGATTCCTTCAATTTCAAACAAACACAAAAGCAGTATAAAATATACTAAGGTTGGATCCGCGCCCTGCGCGGAGTGAGAAATTTACTGATTATATTTGTAAATAAATAATTAATTAAAAACTATATTAAACCAAAACTACTTATAATTTAAAATTGTTTATTAAATTAATATTCATAATCTTATAATTTCTTATCATTGTGATTCTTTTTATAATAGGTTTATGAACCATTATACAGTACTTCTTCATTTCTAACATGAGATTTTCAAGAAATTAATATTATTTTATATATATTTAATTTTAAATGTTTGATCAGGTTTATGAACCAATTATACTTCTTTATTTCTAACGTGAGACTTTCAAGATATTTATAATATTTTATATATATTTAATTTTAAATGTTTGATCAAATAAAAATTTCTGAAATATATAAAAATTAGAATCAATTATAATATATAAAAAATTTAAATCGTTATAATTTTTTTTTACTTTATCAAAAATTTAAATCGTTATAATCTTTTTTGACTTTATCAACGATTTAAATTTTTATATTTATAATATTTATATTTTGATAAAAGTTATAATATTATAATTTTTTGTGCAAGTTTCAAATATTTTGATATAAATATTTTTCAACTTTTTCACATCAAAATATTTTTAATATTATAGATATTATTTGGTTTAATCATATGGTTCCATGAAAAAAATTCATATTAAAACAACAATATTATAAAGTTTGATGCTTATTAAATCAACATTTTTATTCTTATATTTTTTTATTATTTTTTTTATAATAGTCTAGTGAACCACTTATACATCTTTATTTTCAATGTCGGACTTTGAAGAACTCATATTTTTATCATTTGATAAATTGATATTCGTTTTTAAAAATTCAAATTACAACTTGTAGTAAAAAAAATCTATTTTTTATTAGTATATAGATGATGTAATAATTTATTGTTTTTACAAAATTTAGTTCAACCAAAAAATGAGATAAAAAAAATATTGTATTTAAGAAAAGTAATTAATATGATATATTTGTAAGAAATAGAAAGAATAATAATATCTTCATAATTAAATGTTAATTTATGTATAATTAAATGTTGATTTATGTATAAATATGTATAAATATTGATATAACTTATTTTAATTAGATTTGTAATCATACTGAGACAATTAAGACTTACTATATACAATGGCATATTATGTAATTTTCTAGTAAAATTTGTGTAAATTAAATCTGATCTTGAGAGTGAACCTGGTGTTGACACGTCAGCATGGCAGTGACGTAAATAATACATGAAATGAAGATTATTTTTTATAAATAATTCTCTTTTAATATATAAAGTATNAAAAAAAAAAAAAAAATCAAAAGAAAATATTAATGTTACACTACTAACCTAATTCTGAGCACCAAACTAAGTCTAATAAAAGGGTTATTTCATCATTTATCATAGTGATTTAACACGAATCACCATCATCATTATAACATCACCATCGCCAAAACACACAAAATCACATCTCCGTCTTCTTCCTCTAGTCAATGGAGTTAGGACCAACGCAAGCTTTCAAATTAGGGTTCCAGATCCACTGAACTAGAAACTTCCTTCCTCTTTTCCCATTCATATTAAACGTCTTCCCACCTCTATCCTTCATCACCTGACCAATATACCCTCCTCCTCCGCCGGTGCCGTACAACCCCTCGCAGAGATCTCCAATCTCCGTCGGCGCCGTCGGATCGTCTCCGGCGTACCAAGCATTTATCAGCGGATTCGACACCACTTCCGCCAGCTCATGCCCAATCACACTCACCATCCCATCGACGCCGGTCTCTCCGTTCGGTGGCCGGAGCTTTCCGGGACCACCGTGACCCATGTATCCCGGCAATGCGAAAGGATAAGCGCAAACCTCCGGGCACTGATGTCCCGACTGACCAACCCAAGCGTAAGGCATCGTGTAGCCAACCATCGACGGGAAAGTGAAGTAGTGGAACCCGCAGACGGCGCGGCAAAAGTCCTGCATCGTCACGTCGTGTGACGTGAGCACCAGATACATCCCGTTCTTGTGGTCCACCGGAAACGTGGCCGATTTAGCGGCGCTCGCGATCACCTGTTGGATCGAGAGGCGCGTTAGGTGTTGGCCGTGGGAGTACTTGGCGTCGGCGTATTCTCCGGCGATTAGGACCGATCGAGAGACGTTGGCTCCGGTTTGATCGGTGTAGAGCGAAGTGGTGCGCCACCACTCGGCGACGGAGGGAGAAGGAGCTTTAGCGTCGGAGATTGAATTTAAGAAATCTCTAATTAGGGATTTATGCGGCCGATTCCACCGTCCGTACCAGATAATGTAGATGTTAATCGGAGCAGAAGAGAGTACCGGACCCATATGGTACCGGAGGTGTACCAGATCGGAAGATCCTTCGTATTTCTTCGACGACGCGAGCGAGAGACTCCGCGGCGGAAGCTTAGGGTTAACCAGCTCAAACTCCGCGGCGGCGGCGACGGAGGAGGCGACATTTAAGGTTTGGACAGCTGGGGGCGTGTTGTTGCTCTGAGCGAGAGCAAGAGAAGAAGAGACGGAAAAGAAGAGGAAGGAGAGAGTGACAATGTTAATCGCCGGCGACGACATTGCGAGTTGCGAGAGTGTGAATGTGATAAGAAGAAGAGAGAGTGGAGAGGCGATGATATAAAGACAGAAATTTTTGGGGATTTTTTTGGAGAGAAGAGAGAATGAGAGGGAAATTGGCTGTTGCCAGCTGCAGCGCGTGTGTGTGTCGTCACGCGCCCACCTTGCTGTTGTCTTCTCCGATGACATAAATGGGATTTTTGGTAAGTGGGTTTCCCTTTCTTTTTTTTTATCGTTATAGTTTCGATAAAGATACATTTAAAAATGTATTTTCAAAGTATGTAATAATTCCTAAATTTAAACTGAGACAGAATAAATTCTGATTTTAATGTTAGAAGTTGCATGATTTTTCGTTACATATTAGATATTACCACCGTTTCACTTTCACTCCATTTTTTAGAATGCCGGAGATTTCCAATCTAATCATACTTTTTAAAAGTTTGTTTCCCTCTACGACTGTTTCCCTAAAACAAATTGTCAAATCTATTTTAAAAAAAAACTAAAGAAAAAGATCTATGCGAATAATTAAATGTTGGAGATAAATAATGGATTCGAATTTAAATCTTTGGTTAGCTTGAATAGCAAAAGCAGAAGAAATATCATCTCTCTTTTTTCAATCTTGTTGAATCTAATATCTAAATTAAATGCAAATGTTGGCTCTCTTTTTCTATGTACTTCTTTTTGTCTGTATTTAAATAAAGGCATATTTTATAGAGATCTGTGGATGGAGAAAAAAATATCTTAAGGTTTTCTGAGACTTTTAAGTCTTGATGCATGTCTTTTCCCTTTATTTATTTCTTATCATTCTCATTTGAGTTTTTTTTTTTTCCAAAGCTAGATCACACATTCACATGTATAGCAGTATCTTGCTAAACAATGAAGAAACAGTAATATTCGTTAATACAACGAATAATTATTGGGTACTATAACTCTATAAGAACTCCAATTGTAAACGCTACAAAAAGAAAGAAATAAATGGAGTTAACATAACGACGAACGGAACAAATAGACAGTTCTGACTTCTGAACAACCAAAACAAAAGTTGAATTGGATATAACAATTATCGAATTTCAGTGAGTTATGGGTGATTATTTCGTTTTTGGCCAGGATCATCTCCGGTTAATTTGTTTATTTGAAAAGTGCAAACTCCCATCATTAATTATGGACCGTAGATTTTTGTTGGTAATAATTTATATACTTTTTGGATAGTGGTCCATCATTAGGTAAGGTTTTTCTACATTCGAATCTTATTATATACTATACGTTATTGTTGGTATATATACACATACACTCAAATATATGTAGATAAATTATATTTTCGAAAATTGGCACACAATTTTAGATGTTTTTTGTTTGCCAACTATGTCAATGCCCAGATAGAAGGCCAGCCACTTGGAGGCAATAAGCTTAGCGGTTAGTGTATGTTGACTTCTGAAAATGTGAAGGTGCCCAATACATTTGATCCGAGAATTCCTCAAAAATCTTGGTATAAACCTATCTCTACATGACATAGTCGCAAATCTTTATTCTATTCTAGAATAATTCATACCCACAATATGCACCGCAGGCTTAACCCTTACATTTTTGTGTAGATGATAAACAAGCGTCGAACAGAGAAATCCAACTAATTATGGAAATTGGGCTGATTCTAACCCTGGCAAAACCATGGTTTTGATAATGGTTATTGAATGCTTGTGAACTTTTCATAAAATTTATATATATATATATATATATATTTATTTTGTTGGTAGGCAAATTATGGACCTTTGATCCATAATCTATCTTAGCATTTTTTGTATTTTTTTAAACTTAAAAGTTTTAAAGTATTTAAAACATCCTCACCAAAATATAAAAATATACTTAATTAAAAAAATGAAAATGTAAGAATATTCCCATTATTAATAGTTATTCATATACAGATTGCGGTCTAAATGAATTTTGTGACCATGATAAAGAATTAGCTTGCCGTTAACTAGCCAAATGCACCCAATAATATAAATTGGACACTTCCATTCTAAGGTGACGAATGGTTTTATCACCTACCTTTCGTGTTTTTAGATTTTGAACATGTGATACTATCTTTTATCATTCAAAGCATTTATTAAATTTTCACGTTTCTATAAACGAATTATGTTATAGCGTTTTATGATTAGCTTACGGAAATTTTATTCTGTTTTTCGCTATTACGAGTTTAGATTCAGTTGCATGATATATCCTAAATAATAAATCAGTTTAGATTCAGTTAATTTTTGTTTTTAAAACAATTAAATAAAGTTATGTTACAAAAAAAAAAAAACAATTAAATAAAGTTTAAACAGAAATCGATCTGATACCACTTTTATGTTTCAAACTTCCAAGTCCATAGATACCAAATAAATAAATCCACATAGCATTTATGGGTTATCTTGTTATGAACCAGGTGGTGATCAAAAGGCCAACAAAAATGGTTATAACCTGTAACTTTCTCTTTGACACATAGACATACAACACACGCATGTATTTATAATAATACATTTTTAAATAGTGTTAATGGGCTACCTCTTCCAATTCTTATTAAAAATGTGTTAATGGATAGCCATTACTGCATGTTCTTTGAGCTAGGTTCTAGGGTTTCGTAATGGATAAGGATGATTTGGAGCTTTGGGATATAGAAAACACCAAAGTCCTCAGTTCCTTTGATCCGAGAAAGGTTATGCCAATTTTGCTTCAGTTTCCCAGTAATCTGGGTCTAAAGAACATCGAAATACATACCGTAGTACCTAATCTTAACCCTTAGTACATGAGAACGTGGAAATACATGCTGTAGTACCAAATCTTAACTTTTAGTACATGCCGTAGTACCAATTCTTTATTCTAGAAGAATTCATATCCACAATATGCACTGGTTTTGTACTGCGGGCTTAATCCTTACCTGTTTGGATGTAGATGATAAACAAGCGCCGAACAAAGAAATCCAACGACTTATAGAAATTGGTTTTGTTATCTAGCGGTGCAAGGTTCATAAAAGCTCTTATATTAGTTGTAGAAAAAGGCGTCTATTGTATTCTGATTTACCCCCAATTCCGTTAACAACAAACTCTTAAATTTTCCTTCCGATAAGAAACTCCTCTAGTGGCACATAAACTCGAGAGTCCTATTTGGATCGTATAACGGTTATTTTTATAATTGATGTTTTGTTTTCTTTACTTTATTCAGTTCACTATATGTTGTATTAATTAGTTAACATTTCTTACTTTAAAAGATTACTATTTTTAGTTAATATACACTAAATCCAAACTGACTATTTTAGTCAATGTTTCTGCAAAACATGATAGCCTCTGCTTAAATCATAATTTATCTAACCAAACGATTCCCATTAAAAAAGTAATGTAAACAAACTAAAATAATAAACATATTTGGTTTGGGCCTTAAAATATTTAGTTTGGGCTATACACGTCTAGCCCAGTTTTCCTTACTTTGTTTGTTCATCTCGATGACGGAGCTTAACACACCTCACTCTTTTCTTCAAACTTGCAAATCTGATAGCTCCTCGTTTCATTTCAGTGTGGTTTAACTTCACAAAAGCAATCTCCATGGCAAAGTAAATGTCTTTCCGATTCTGCTTCCTGGTTTAGGGTTTTTGGGTTTTGTTCTCTTCTCCTCGTTGTTCGAGTTTGTTAGGGCTTACTTGAGTCGATGTTCGTTTTTCTGTGAAATTACTTTGAGATTTAGGAAGCCGGTAATAGATAGTAGTCAAATCTTGTAATTAAGATGATTGATATGATTAGATTATAGGGCTGTCAGTCAAGGATAAATCCCTGTAATCACGCCCTCATACCTCTGTATATAATCATGTAACCTTATGTCAATAGGATGGGGGAAATACGAACACTTTCATGGTATCAGAGCCAATAGGCTAACGCCACCAAAATTTTTTTTTTTCTCTGTCTCCTTTCTTCTTCTCCACTCTAGTGGTCTTGTTGATTTTGGAGTCTGAAAGGGGTTTGATTTTGGGCTTGGAAATGGGTAGGATTAGTAATCTGTCGGATGATTTGCTCTTGAAGATTTGTGTTGAGATCGTGTGTTCTCCTACTTTAGTGGGATTGTTTCCCTCACTCTTTCACGTTTCAATATTTGTAGTTGGCAGTTTATTTATGTGTGTATTTAAGAGACGATTGTCTTATGGAAGGATATGAAGAGAAAATTTAAGTAACTTGTGTCTTAAGTCTTTGAGACTTGTCTTGTTCTTGATCATCATTTGTTGTCCTAATCTGGGACCTAACAATTGGTATCAGAGCAGTTACATGTTCTTGTTGACGGCCATTCATTTTTGAATCAACGTCATCAGAACGATTTGTGATGAGTAACCTCATCAACAACGAAGAGCCATCAATGGCGTGTCCAGCGGCAGCCATGAAGGAGGAGCACTTTGCTCTTCTTGGTGAGATACATGAAGAGGTGAAGAAGATGGTGCATTATTGGGAGGATTGGGCATCAACGTGGAGTATGAAAATGAAGGCATTGAAGAAGCCACACCAACCGGCTACACAGATCGTGGAGGTTACGGCCGATATGCAGGTTCCGGAGGAATCTCGACAAACGATCAAACGATCCACGACTTTACCACCGAGACGTCGACAATATCGACCGGTTCCAGTTAGACGCCAACAGCCCACTGCTCCGGACAGAAGACCAAGAAGACTTAGGCGATCTAACTTGTCTAAGCCAAGATTTGAAGTTCGCTCTATGCAAACTCGGGAACATGAAGAGCTAAGTCAATCATTTCACGTGAAAACTAGTGTGGTCGAGGAAGTTTCATCTCTAGTGGGTAGAATTGGCACAAACGGAAAGCGGCCGTTTGATCGTGGACGAGTTTTATTAACATTGAACATATCTGATGCAAATACAAGTAAAATATGTTAAGGCAGTATAAGAAAATAGAGTTAACTTATGTATTGACTTAAACAAAGTAGACGTGAGTCTACTTGCTTTGTCTTGAAATTCAGTATTTGCTTTGATGTTCAGAATTCAAGGTTACTGAAAACTTAAGAAATCTACATGGACAAACATGACTAATATGAGTGGTTTATATGATTGAAAAGATCCATCTTTGCCTGTTTATTAGGGACTGGATGCTTTGTTTTGATTTGAATGCATGACCTGATTTTGGAGCTTTTTCTGTCTTTGTTAGCAGCTAACACACCCCTAGAGTAAGTGGAATGCAAAAACAATGCCAAGCAAAAGCGAGTATAGAAATTTGCAATAGAGCATCATGTAAAGAAGAAGCAAAGAAGATTATACTAAGAAGAGTAAAGACTACAAAAGGGGGTCAAGATCTTAAGGTTTCGGTGGTCCACCACTTCAAGCCATGGGAATGCACCAACACGCGGGGCCGCCACAACACAGGCATCAAGGTGCACCACCACCATCATCAAATGTCTATGCCTCCGCCACCACAACACCAAGGTTGATATAGTCATCTTTTCAGCCTTGGACCAAATCAACCATTTATTAGCCCTTTCTTCTATAGCAAGTAAGTCACAAGAGTTTTTTCTCACTGCGCTTTTAGATTCTAAGAAACCTCCATGAATTCAAATTGTTATTAGCTTAGTCTCTAAGCTAGCCTATGTTTTGTTTGTTTAATAGGCGGCTTTTATAAATGATTTGGGAACAATTGCATAACATAATCAATCTAGCAAGACTATGCATATACCAGCAGGGATACACACACAAGGGAAGATCAAAATTCCAAATCATCATCGAACATAACAAAAATCATTCATATTTTATATTCAATACCAAAATGGTCACTGCAATCATAATCGTAGTACTCTTGCTTTATTTCAGGATAAAGACGATTCCAACAAGCAAGGAAAACTGACCAATAGCAACATACATTTACTGATATATAATAAAAGTGGTCGAAGCACC
Organism: Noccaea bulbosa; assembly: GCA_900406535.1. Classification (NCBI taxonomy): domain Eukaryota; kingdom Viridiplantae; phylum Streptophyta; class Magnoliopsida; order Brassicales; family Brassicaceae; genus Noccaea; species Noccaea bulbosa. Next base: position 30,309 of record OVBJ01000866.1, on the reverse strand, counting down.
TATAGCTTCTGACAGTTAGATGTGGTCGAAGCACCTATAGCTTCTTATGTTATTGCTCTTTCAATGTGTTCAAGAAGATTAGAGGTAGCAGACTGTACTTGTGTTCATGATTTGGTATCTTTCATGTACATTATTTTTTCTCTTCCAAATCATAGCTGCTTTTTAATCTATGATTTTTTTTTGTATGTTGGTCAATTATCGGCTTAATATTGTAACATACTGTGCTCCACCTAATCAAACCAGATAATACAAAATTATATCCAAATGTCTCTTCTGAGAAATATTGTGAAACATCATCAAATAAAGCACATGAATTAAACAAAAAAGGATTTTCCAAGTGTAACAAAAGCTTTCTATTGGTCGGTGATTAATTTACAAGAGCAAGAAACAAGTTTGTTAATGATAAAAAGGATCAGAGATCCAAACACGATAAGCAGTCATGAAGGACAATAAATAATGTTGATCTGATTGTTTATGACGAATGCTGTTCCAAAACTGTGGAAGATCAAATATAGGAAATCAATATTGTCCAGACAAAGAGCAACGAAGAACAGAGTTCACTTGCTTTCTCAGTCTTGCATTATCAATCAGGACCTCTGTGAGCATCTTCCTTACTACATAATCTGTTCCGGGATTATCATCTGATGTTGTTAGCTTCAGCTTTTCTACTTCTTCTGAGAGAAGCTGCGTCTGTTTTGCAGCATACGATTTAATAAATTCAGCAAAAAAAAAGAAAAAAAAAAAATCATTATAACTTTTGGTGTGTCACTCTGCGTAAACTCAGACCTACCTCCGCAATTAGGAGACTTATTCGGTTATCAGAAGCTGCTAGTAGCTCGATGGCTTCTGATGGAGACGATGACTCCATTATTAATTTGCTCTCCTCTTCTATGTGGAACTTGACATTGCACTCTTGAAGCCGATTCTGTAGAACATCAAACTCATGCAGCAGCTTCTTGCTTGCGGTTTTTGCAGCTTCTTCTCTATCCTTGTCCCGTTGAACAATTCTCTACACATTGCATAAGATTTTAAGCATTAAAACTACAATTGTTCGAACCACTTTTTTTAATAAATCTCCGTATTACCTCCATCCCCAGTTTTTCTTCATTTTTTTATGCAATTTCTCAAACTCATCTCTTGGATCATCGATCTGCATTTGGTTTTCTTGAACAAGTGACTGGTTTGCTAATTTTGGCTACAATGTTTAAACAATTCATTAAGAAAAACACCAGATTTCTAAAGATTAGAAATCTCAACGTTTTCAGATGTTAGAACTTGCCTCTTCCCCATGAGACTCACTCGGTGGTGCAAACCAGTGTGGGGGCTGCATGAAAGCCAAAATGCACATCCAGGGGTCAAATTTAGGCAAACAAAACTGACAAGTGAGAAAGGGACAGAGACTTGCCTTTGGTAGAATGGTCGTAGCACAACGATGACACACAAAAGGGAAGCTTTCCCACGGCTGCATGAAAACCAAAATGCATATCAAATTCAGGCAAACCAAAACTAACAAGTGAGAAAGGGAAACTTGTGGCAAGACTTGCCTGTGGTAGAATGGTAACATTACAACCGGCACACGACTGTGGTGCATACCTGTGTAGGGGCAGGGGCGGGGGCGGAGGCTGATTGAATAACAAATGCACATAGAGTAAAAAGGGTCAAACTTAGGCAAACAAAGCAACAAGTGAGCACGGGGCTTTCAAGCAGATAATCAAATTCAGGCAAACCAAAACTAAAATCTCAACGCTTGCCTGTGATTCAAGCGCAGGTGACCAATCCCACGGCTCAACACGGGTTTTAACCGCTATCACATCCGCTTCCTCCTCATCCTCTGGAGCTGCTGGAGAGAACCATCGCGACCTCTGCTTGAAAATTAGGCAAACAAAACTAGAACAAGCTGAGAAAGTGAAACTACGTTTGACTCAAAAATTGTGTATTCATGCAAAGGCTAGGATGCTTAATTACCTGATATGCATGTCCTTGACTAGAGATATGCGTGGTGAAATTGTCAAAGCCTCGGCCGGTAAGGTCATCGCATACTGTGCAAACCCAGGAAGATTCAACCGTTTCAATGGGGTAATCCTTCTCAAGTGCCCCCGACTCTGTGGGAAAAAGATAAATCTAGGTTCAGCAAAAATATAAATCTAACACACACACACACCTGCGAGAAGAAAGCTCACCCAGGCATTAGTGGAGGAGGCGGGACCCAATGGATACGGCCTAATAATGTTGTATCCCTCGCCTTGTAGCATGCGCAAGTTAATGGCAGTATCGCGGTCTGTGGAATGGGTTATGACCATTAAATTTGCTGGAGGTGGATTTTTTTTACCTGCCCATTGAAACATATACCCCGAAAGGCTCTTGGTACCTCCGGTTTCAGAAACAGGTAAAGACCTCATGAGACGAATGAGAATATTCATCAATAGAACGGAAAAGCACAAGGATGATGAGTTGATCTATTAACCGTATGGGTCGATGTAAACAAGGAATCCAGTGGAAGAGACCGCTCGCAGGACTTGATCAGGGACGTCTGTTAGTGTGCCAAATACACACATGGTGAGAGGCCCAGTGTAACATAGTTTCTCCAAATACCGTTTCATACACGGACCGAACCGACGAGGATCAAAGCCTAGGGGAACGGGACACGTATCGATGTTCCAAAACACCGATGTTACAGCAACAGCAAACTCGTCCGTCGCCCTCCTCATCATCATTCAACCACTTGATAAAACCTAACGAGAATACCCTAGTACGAGTTTTATGTGGCAAAATTTACAAACTTGTAGGGGGTGGTTTATATGGGTCGATACGCGTGGCCCATTATATTTTCCTTCTTCTTAAGAACCCATCATGGCCCAGCAGCTTGAGGACGCTATCACGATAATTCTTGGTTGGTGGAAAAATCAGATAATCCGGAGCCATGGCCTCGCTTTGCTCTCCGAGGTTACTTCCTTCTCCATCGCTTGATCTTCTAGGGTTTCTATCGATGTCTTCCTCTTCTGTGCACGACTCGCGCTCGCTTGTTTGCTCTTCGTCCCGTGTCCATGGTTTCTCGTCCGTTCGGCTTCCCTCGCGTCGCCAGTGGAATCCGAACCATCGGATTGCTAGAAGAGCGAGTAATCAGCTTCAAGTTGTGGCTATGGCACCAGAGGAAGAGAAGCTCACTCGTCGCAATCCTCTCGATTTCCCAATTGTAAGACTGATTTCGGATCTTCCCACAAAACTTCCATTTCCACTTTTCAATTCGATGTGGTACTAGCTCGATTTGGCGCTTAATCGGTGATTTAGAATAAAGAGGGTTTGGTTTACTGTTTCTAGTTATCTCATGGCTTATCCTTGTTTGACAACTACATCACGAATCTGATGAATCTACCCATTACTCTGGTCTGTGATGAATACAAGACGAATCTTTTGCAGCCATGGATGAGGAAACTTATATGGTCCAGGTCGAATTAGCTTTTTTGAATGTTACTGGAGCATTAGTCATCATACATCTTCAGGTTGCATAACCTTTGTTTCTGTTTGAAGGAATTTGTATCATAAATCTTTTCTTCATCCCACAATTGTGTTGATAGCTAAATCAAGTGTGTTATGTAGACTCTTAGTCATAAGGGAGCAGTGTTCATCCCATTTCTGCAGTTTTGATTACGAGTACTCGAGAATCGTTATGGGTTTGATACGTAAAGAGCATGTTCTTATTCTTGGCATTGAAGACTTGCGCTTGCCATTCTCATCATACAAGTCGAAACTTGACTAAGAAATGCATGTTCCCTTGATGTATACCACCAGAAATGATTTTGATGTTTCTTGTGATCTTAGTCAAAACTTGACTAAGAAATGCATGTTCCCTTGATGTATACCACCAGAAATGATTTTGATTTTTCTTGTGATCTTACTGGTAGGAGTGGGAGAGACCTAAACCTGGGAGGAGGCCTGACATTTTCCCCAAGTTTAGCCCGATGAAGACACCATTGCCCCCACCTATGCCTTATGATCCTCCGGAGGAAGACGAAGAGGAGGAAGAGAAGAAAGAAGAGGAAGAAGAAAATCCAGACCAAGAAGAAGAAGAACAACCCGAGAAGCCGCAATAGTTTTTTTTAGTTTTGAGAGAAGAAAGATGGAAAACATCAGAGATCTAAGATCGTTTCTGTTTCTGAGTTTTGTAGGAGAAAAAAATCAATATCAAAATCAATCTTTCTTACATCTGTAGTTGCTAAGATTTAATCTCTCTTACTCGTTTACTATATTTTGTGTAATGCTACTGTTTCAAAATCCTATCTTTACACTATCCGTTCGAACCTTGTTTGTATCAGCCTATCAGTCAATCAGTCATTCGTTGTGACAATAAATATTAAATTAAAAAGATTGGGGTCAAATCTTGATATTTTACATGATTTGGGTCTTATGTATAAATTATTGTTTTGTAAGTGTACTAATACGACGTCGTGTTGTTTGCAATTACATCGTTTAGCTAGGTTTTTGGGTTTTGCTGTTCATCTTGGCTAAATTTTTCCTCTTCGTCTCCGCCACGAAACCAGAGAAGCTCAACAATGGCGTCGATTCTCTCGAATAAGCAGAAGAAGAAGGCAAATTACACCTTGAAAGAGCTCAAGTCATTGGGTTGTGACCTACTCTCTTCTCGAGCTCACATCAATAACCTTCCTCTCCTCCTCTCTTTCATCTCCCCTGAATCTCCGCCGCAGTTCGTGGTGGAATCTCTCCTCTCTCTCCAGTCCTTTTTCACTCCTCTTCTCTCTCAGCTTCCTTCGACTGCTTCACATCCTCCTTCAACGAAACGCCCTCGTTCCGATGATGACGAAGATGATTCGGCAAAGACAGCTGTAGCTGATGACCCTGAAGTTATCTTCAAAGCTTGGCTGAGATCAAAATTTGACGAGTTCGTGAAGCTTCTAATCGATCTTCTCGTCTCTCAACAGTCCGAAGATACTCTAAGGGTAACTTCCTATCTTCTCCATCCCTGTGTCTTTCTCATTGCTGTGAACTTAGTTTGTTTCTAACGCTTTCGATGAATTGGTTTGCTTAGGATATTGTTTTGGGGACATTAATGGAGTTTGTGAAGCTTCTGAATGTGGGAAGATTTCACTCTTCCATCTACCACAGATTGCTTCATGCTATTGTAAGACTTAGTTGAAAATACTCTTCTTTGCTCCTTATTTGCAGTGTACTTAATTCTTTTTACTAATGTCTCTGCAGATTCACTCTGCAGTTGATATTGAGATATTCTTGGATATACTTACCTCAAATTACTTCAAGTACATTGACGTCCGGTATGTTGATAACCCTTTGTTTTATATGTATATACTCCATGATCTTTCTTCTTCTGCATTAGCGTGTTGTTACCCTCTCATTTGGAATCGACTCTAAATGTTTTGATTTGTTCCAGCTATTTTACATACATCAGTATGGAAAAGTTTGTGAAAACACTGGAAGCATCAGTTGTGTCTGGTACGCTCATTCGTGCTTTCTTTCTTGATATCTTCTTTTATTTTATTTTCCCCTCCTGATGTGTCATATGTGTGTGTTGCTGATGTGGTTTTGGCTTTCTTAGATGATAGAGCCGTGGTAGAAAACAGAGAGGCTGAGATTGATTTGAAAGAAAGGTTAGTAATAGTATCGGTAAATGTTTGATGCTTTCATTGTATATCTTTTCTTCGTTGCTCTTTCTTGCGGACTGTTTGAATGTAATTTTTACGCTCTTTTTGTTGTTGTTGTTGATTCTCTGTTGATGATCTTGAAAATTTGTGGATTGTAGCCTAGAACTCTCTATTCGCAAGATCTATCAAGTGTTATCTCGTATTCCACCTCCCGAGAAACAAGCTGAAAAGTCTGACCACGAGATGTGGAGTGGGTCAGGTGAGTGTTTCTTTTCCAATTTAGTTGAAAGGACCCCCCCATCTACGTTCAGGTTTGCTAATTAAAGATATTGATATTTCCAGATGGAAGTAGTAGTGAGAAACCTACGGATAAAAAGAAAAAGAAGAAGGAAGAAGACAGCAATGTGAGTTTTCAGTTGCAAAATTCCTAAATATACTGAATCTGTGAATAAGTTTTCTTCCCTCGATGCAATTGTTTACTTTTGCCTCTTATTCTGTCAAACTCTAGCTTCTTTCTCCGACTACAATTGCCAAGAGGATGAAGTTGAAGTTCACTAAAGCATGGATTTCATTTCTCAGACTGCCACTTCCCCTTGACGTTTACAAGGAGGTTAGCTGGTTTACTTTTACAACTAACGGCATGGACAAAACTTACCAATATGCTATCTTATGATGATCAGGTTCTTCCTAGTATTCACGAGACAGTTATTCCCCATCTATCTAATCCTGCAATGTTATGGTGTGTATATTTACCAAAGCTTCTATTGTTCTTTTACTGTGTGTGTACTTTGATTATCTACTTATATATGTTTCACCGTACCTGGTAACTTGCAGCGACTTCCTAACAAAATCATATGATATCGGGGGAGTTGTCAGTGTGATGGCTCTAAGCAGCCTCTTCATCCTCATGACCAAACATGGTTTGGACTATACTAACTTTTATGTTAAACTATACGCGTTACTGGTTCCTTCCATCTTTGTGGCAAAGCACCGATCAAGATTTCTTCAGGTATTGCCGGATTTGAGTTACCAATGAACTTCTGGACCTGGTTTATAATCTGTCATCCTCACCTCTTTATCTGAAACGCTTTCTGCAGCTTCTTGATGCTTGCCTGAAGTCATCATTGCTTCCAGGATACCTAGCTGCTTCATTCACAAAGAAACTAAGCCGACTGTCACTTTCCATTCCTCCCTCGGGATCTTTGGTCATAACGGCTTTGATCTACAACCTTTTACGAAGGCATCCTTCAATTAACCATCTTGTGCACATCGTAAGAGTTTTTTATTTATTTATTATTAGGCTTTAAATTGCAAAGAACATGCTACGAGATAGGTTTTCATATAAGAACGTATTAAAGGATTGGTTTTCAAACGAGGTCACCCCTGTACAGGAAATCGATGAAAACGCTGATGAAGACAATGAGAGCCAACCGAAGAAGACCAAGAAAAAGCTTGGCATTGACCGCTTCAACAACCTGGAAACTGACCCCAAGGAATCTGGTGCCATGAGTAAGTATTTGACATTTCCATTTTCCAGTCTTCTTATTTACTTTTTTTTTTTTTTTTTCCACGCCTTTGGCATAGAATTTCACCGTCTTTGTAGAGGAAGCATGATTCATTTGAACTTTCCTGATTGTGGCTTTCTTGCATAACGAGATATATATAATAATGCCCTGTTCCTCTAGATTCATACACAAAATGAAGCTCTGATTGCTTTTAAAGCTTGAAGAGATGGTGTTGTTTTGCCTTATGGGAGGTTATCTCATACGAGAACTAATAATACTCATTACTTGTTACAGGAAGTTCCCTTTGGGAGATTGACACTCTGCGCCATCATTACTGCCCACCAGTTTCAAGGTATTATTTACTTCCCAAACAATAATATCCGAACTTAATTTGTATGAAGTTGTAACATGTTCTCATCTCCTTGATATATCTCTCTCTTTTCTTGTGTAGGTTTGTTTCATCGCTGGAAACTGATCTAACCAAAAGAGCGAAAACCACTGAAATGAAAATTGAAGATTTCAGCTCTGGCTCATATGCCACCATTTTCGGTGACGAGGTAATGTTTCTCTACTTCGTATGCCATGAACTCCTTGTAGTAAAATTTGAGACCATTAGACAAACTAACTTTGGAAAACATTAAAATATTGGCAGATTCGGAGAAGGGTAAAACAAGTTCCATTAGCGTTCTACAAAGCGGTTCCAACATCTCTGTTTGCGGATTCAGATTTTCCGGGTTGGACATTCACCATTCCTCAAGAGGACGGCAAATGCTGATTTCACAGAGTAGCCAACACTCGTGAAGTTACAAACACTGAAGCTAGTCGAAGTTTTGTAGTTTTGATATTGAACGTCGTTAAGTGTGTTAAACGAGTCATTTTATGTTTTGACATTTTTTTGAGCTAGATAATAGAAATAGAGAGTTGACAAAAAAAAAAAAAAGATAATAGAAATAGAGATGTTTACAAAACAAGTCACAAGGGAAAATATTTTAAGAAAAGCTCGTTAACAAGATCAACATTTTATGTCTGGACCACTGATTTTAAATTCTTATCAAAATATGTATTATTCGTTCTATGATTTGAAAATCTAACGAAACATCTGCTATCTTCAATCACAAAATCGAGGAATGGCAAAAATTATATTCCCCAACTCCGAGGATATGAAAAAACAGAACCGAGGAAGTAGAAAGATCAATATCATGCTGCAATGTTGTGATATCTAAGATTCTTGCAAATCGGTTAAAAGACTCCTACCCCTCCTTATAGCACCGAGCGAATCTGCATTTGTGAAAGACCGGTTATATTCTTCTGGCAATGAACTAGTTAAAGACTACCACAAAGACACAGTTTCTCCCCGCAGTGCCATAAAGATTGACATATCCAAGGCGTTTGACTCAGTCCAATTGGCCTTTCTTACTCAATACTATGTACGGCAATGAACTTTCCCTCAAAATTCATCCCTCAGTTGGAACATTAATTTCTTTGTTTTACTTTTAGTATTGAAGAAAAGAGCTGTAAGCCGACATCACTATCAAACATTCAAACTTGAAACTGTTTGACTGTACAGTTCATAAAAAGACAATAAAACTAGACTTAAAAACAAGCACAGGTATTAAGCTAATCCAACATTAGCGGCTAACAAGTAGAACCAACCATTCACCACCATACGGAATTAGTATGCCTGAGAAGAACACCATGTGCATCTACTATTCTTCTTCTTCTTCTTCACGTCATCAGGTTCTTTGGCGCTTTTTCCCATGAGGCTCCCCACTTGGTGAGGCAAACATGGCCTTTTTCGAATGAGAGTGAGAGCGCTGCATGATAAACCAAAATGAACATCAAATTCAGGCAAACCGAAACTAACAAGTGAGAAAGGGAAACTTGTGGTAAGACTTGCCTTTGGTGGAAACTTGTGTTGGCGCTTTTTCCCATGACGCTCCCCACTTGGTGAGGCAAACATGGCCTTTTTCAAATGAGAGTGAGAGAGCTGCATGATAACCAAAATGAACATCAAATTCAGGCAAACCGAAACTAACAAGTGAGAAAGGGAAACTTGTGGTAAGACTTGCCTTTGGTCGAAACTTGTGGTCGGTTTCCTCATCCGCTTTTGTCATCGGCTTCCTCCTTGTTAAATCTGCTGGAGTGATCCAATCAAACTCCTGCTTGAAAAAAATTAGGCAAACAAAACTAGAAAAAGTGAGAAAGTGAAACTAGGACTCAAAAATTGTATTCATGCAAAGGCTAGGATGATTAATTACATTATCTGCATGTCGTTGAGTAGAGATATGCGTGGTGAAATTGTCAAAGCCTCGGCCGGTAAGGCCAAAGCATACTGGGTTTAAGATTCAACCGTTTCAATGGGGTAATCATCCTCAAGTTCCCCCGACTCTGTGGGAAAAAGATAAATCTAGGTTCAGCAGCTGGTTATTTCAGCAAGCAAGAGAGGACAAACACACACACACACACACACCTGCGCGAAGAAACCTTTTCCAGGCACGAGTGAGGGAGGCGGGACCAAGTGGATACGGCGTAATAACGTTGTATCCTTCGCCTTGTAGCTTGCACAAGGGAGCAGCAGTATATCTAGAATGAGTTATGACCATTATATTTGCTGGAGGTGGATTTTTTTGATGGTTTGCCCATCGAAACATAAACCCCGTCAGGCTCTTGGAACCGTAGGGGTCGATACGAAGATGGAATCCAGTGGAAGTGACCGCTTCCAGGTGTTCAGCAGGGGTGTCTATTAGTGTGCCAAATACATTCATGGTGAGAGGCCCAGTGTAACCTAAGTTCTCCAGATACCGTTTCATACACGGAAACACCCGACGAGCATCAAAGCCTCGGGGAACAGGACACGTATCGATGTTCCAAAACACCGCTGTTACAGCACCAGCAAACTCCGGCGTCGCCTTATTCATCATCATCATGATAGAGGTAAACTCACCTGCAATTGAAGAAAAGCTTTTTTTTTTTTTAAGAATAATATTGATTCTCAATGAAATACAATCCTTATATAAGAAAACCCTAAACCCAAAATCGACTTTAGATTGAAATCTAGCCAATTACATGACTTTCTAACAATGTAAATTATCCTATATCACATAATTCAAGACTAGATGAAACCCAACGCAAAATCAGATTCACAAGTTCCTCGAATTAGAACGGAAATCAAACATCAGATCTGCGTTATTCGTTATTCCAAGAGATAGATTGAATCACCGACCTTGCCTGAAACGCCATCCGCCGGGAGATGGGGATGGAGAGAGGGGATGGTACTCGTTTCGATCAATTCTTTTAGGGAAGATACGAGTTATGGGCAAAATTTACAAACTTGTATGGGTCGGTTTTGATATAGGAAACAAGAGATGTAGACACGTGTATGGCCAAGATTAAAACATATATCAAGGGCTGAGATCTAAAGGGATCGAGAAGGAGAAAATTAGATTATGCATAAAATAAGAGCGAAAACCCGAAAACCACTGAAATGAAAATTGAAGATTTCAGCTCTCTGATTCATATGCCACCATTTTCGGTGACGAGGTAATGTATCTCTTTTTTTTTTTTCTTCAATAGAATGTTATATTTATTCAAAAAAAACATTGTTACAAGACTGCTACTGTTTTTCTGAGATTGTTTTGAAAGCTAACAGCTAAGAGTTACTTAGAGTGAGAAGAGAGGATTTACGAGCTAGCAAACCAAAGCATTCCTTCTTCGTATCTTACGTCGCCAAGATTTCGAATTGATGTTAATATATTACGAACTTGCTTGGTAATTAATGTATCTCTATTCCATATGCCATAAACTCTTTTGTAGTAAAATTTGAGACCATTCGACTTTAATTTGGCCTTCCATTAGACAAACTAACTTTGGAAAACATTGAAATTGGCAGATTCGGAGAAGGGTAAAACAAGTTCCTTTAGCGTTCTACAAAGCGGTTCCAACAACTCTGTTTGCGGATTCATATTTTCCGGATTACACATTCACCATTCCTCAAGAGGACGGCAAATGCTGATTTCAAAGAGTAGCCAACACTCGTGAAGTTACAAATTAACACTGAAGCTAGTCGAAGTTTTGTGATACGTAATTTTGTAGTTTTGATATTGAACGCGAATGGTGTCGTTACGTTACGTGTGTTAAACGAGGCCATATTCATTTTTTGACATCTTTTTTGGGCCGCATAGAAATATCGATGTGAACAAAACAAGGCGCGAGGAAAATTATTTAAAGAAAAGATCGTTAACTATTTAATCATGGACTCAATTCTCTAACAGTGATTGCATTGGTTGTAAGAATATATGTTGTACTTTTTATCAAAAAAAAAAAAAAAAGATCGTTAACAATATCAACATTTTATGTTTTTAAAGATCACAGTTTAAAATATGGGAGTGTTGGTATAATGTTACAAATATTATATTAAACTAACAAATAGTTTTCATTTTATGTACTGATAAATAACCTTAGATTTTCAGTCTCAAATCGTAAAAATTTGGGTTTATTATTTATGGATTTTAATTGATTTGGAAATACAAGTAAAATCATATTTTTGTTATTGGACCACTGACAAATTCTTAACAAAATCGAGGAATGGCATTAGAAAAATTATATTCCCCAACTCTGAGGATAAAAGAAAAAAGAACCTATAGGAAGTAGAAAGATCATAAAAAGGTAAAAGATAAATTTTTTACAAAACAAGAGTATTTTTTGGTTCACTTAATCGGAGTGCTTTGATAGTTTGTGGTCCAATTTCACACAAATAAATCCCATTACACTTTGGTTTTTGGTTTTTCCAAATATTACACTCAATTTCCTTTCCTTGATCATTTCATTCTTTTCATCGTGCTTGATTTTGAAGTCCACTAAAACTTATAAACAAATGGTATTTGTATTAATAATGTAACTATATTTTGTGTTAAATTAGAAAAAGAAAAGAGTCAAGTAAGTACTTCTCTCATTCCATTGTTTTTGCCTTTTTGGGATTGGCAAAAAAGAGAAGAAGAGAGAGTAGTGTTCACTTCTACAGTTTCAGTTTTGTGACAAATTCTTTTTAAATTGCTAATGGAGAGATCTTCGTTTCGGTGACCACTGTCGTTATTGGCCATGTCATTTCCCACGTTTTATCCCGAAGCTTTGTCTCCTCCATGGATTCCGTTTGTAAGTAATCAAAATTTCAAAAACCCATAACGAAAACTTTGTTCCTTTCTCAAATCTTCAAGTACAGCCACAATTTATATTCGCTTTCCTCTTCTTTTCCCTTTTACTGTCATTTTCTTTTTCTCTTTGCTTGTTCCTCATGTCTTCGACTGTCCCTTTTCAGCCATTAATTTTTCAACTCCTCACGAATCTTCCTTTTGCTTTAATCTATTAAAGGATGGTTTTGTTTTGAGGTTTGGCATCATCTCTGCCTCTAATTCATCTACACCGTCTTTTGCTCCGTCTTATGTGGTAAAGGCTGTAAAGGTCTTAAATTTTAATCCCCGTGACACTTTTTCAGGTCCATTTCTCACTGTTGAAACTAAAAGCTACTTGCTTTGGTTCTCTGCCTGTGAAAACTGGTTTGGGTTTAGCTCAAGATCTCATTTTTTGCTGACCAAGATTAAGGAACCAAGCAATGAATTGGGTTCTGTTATTAGGCTTCATTGTTCTTGGTGCTGGTGGGTTACTTTCAGAGAGAGCTTCTAGTTCTAGTCCTCCTGTTATCAAAGTTGGTGCACTGTTTGGTTTAAACACCATGTACGGTCAAATTGCATATATTGCTTTGAAAGCTGCTGAGGAAGATGTAAATTCTGATCCTAGCTTCCTCGGTGGATCCAAATTGCGTATTTTGATGAGTGATGCTAAACGCAGTGGCTTCCTCAGCATCATGGGAGGTTGAAGAAGCCAAAAAAATTCAATCTTGTTTTTAAAGTATCCATCTTTGGGTTACTTACTTAATTCGCTTATCCTTTTTGTTGTTGTTGTTGCAGCATTGCAATTCATGGAGACTGATGTAGTAGCTATAATTGGTCCACAGACATCAATAATGGCTCACGTATTGTCTCATCTTGCGAATGAGCTTACTGTTCCCATGTTGTCGTTCACAGCTCTTGACCCTACCTTATCTCCACTCCAATTCCCATTCTTTGTACAAACAGCACCTAGCGATCTGTTTATGATGCGTGCCATTGCAGAGATGATCACTTACTATGGCTGGTCAGATGTGGTGGCATTGTATAACGATGATGATAACAGTAGAAATGGCGTTACAGCGTTAGGCGATGAGCTTGAAGAGAGACGTTGTGGGATTTCTTACAAGGCGGTGCTTCCTCTGGATGTTGTTATTTCTAGTCCAGTTGAGATCATAGAGGAGTTGATTAAGATCCGAGGAATGGAATCTCGGATAATCGTTGTGAACACTTTCCCTAATACAGGTAAAATGATATTTCAGGAAGCAGAGAGGTTAGGGATGATGGAGAAAGGGTATGTTTGGATAGCTACAACTTGGTTGTCTTCTCTACTAGACTCAGATTTGCCTTTGGATCGAAAATCTCTCAATGGAGTTGTAACACTGCGTCTTCACACGCCTGATTCAAGAAAGAAGAGGGACTTTGCGGCACGGTGGAAGAATAATAATAAGACTATTGGTTTGAATGTCTATGGCTTGTATGCTTATGATACTGTTTGGATCATTGCTCAAGCCGTTAAGACACTTCTTGAAGCTGGAGGTAATCTTACATTCTCTCACGATGAGAAGTTAAGCAGCTTGAAAGGCGAGGCATTGAATCTAAGTGCGTTGAGCAGATATGATGAAGGATCACAACTTCTTGATTACATTATGCATACAAAGATGTCTGGTCTAACAGGTCCGGTTCAGTTTCATCAAGACAGATCAATGTATCAACCTTCATATGATATTATCAATGTGGTTGATGAAGGTTTTCGCCAAATAGGTTTCTGGTCTAACAATTCTGGTCTTTCTATTGTGCCTCCTGAATCATTTTACAGCAAACCTCCTA
>OVBJ01000866.1:0-16132 GCA_900406535.1 Noccaea bulbosa | reverse complement strand
TGCATTGATGTGTTTGAAGCTGCTGTGAAACTGCTTTCTTATCCGGTTCCTCATGAGTTTATCTTTTTCGGAGATGGTCTTCAGAATCCAAACTACAATGAGCTGGTCAACAAGGTCGCCACTGGGGTTGACTTTGATGCAGTTGTAGGAGATGTAGCCATTGTCACAAAACGAACAAGAATTGTGGATTTCACTCAGCCTTACATTGAGTCAGGCCTTGTCGTGGTTGCTCCTGTCTCAACACCTAACGATAATCCTTGGGCCTTCTTACGCCCTTTTACTCCTGCTATGTGGGCTGTTACAGCTTCCTTTTTCGTCGTTGTTGGAGCTGTAATATGGATTCTTGAACACCGAATCAACGATGAGTTTCGAGGTCCTCCAAAGAGACAAATCGTTACCATTCTCTGGTTAGTACACACAAGAGTCATCTTATTTTTCTTAACCATAGCTAATGCAAGGTCTAATCTCTTACTAAACTGCAGGTTCACCTTCTCAACGATGTTTTTCTCTCACAGTAAGTCTCAAACTCAAAACCCCTTCAAGCTAGTAACTGCGATTCCTGTGTGAAGTTTATTTTAACATCTTTATGAAATCAAACTCTTCAGGAGAGAATACAGTGAGTACGCTTGGTCGTATGGTGCTGCTCATATGGCTTTTTGTGGTTCTGATCCTTACATCTAGCTACACTGCGAGTCTGACATCGATGCTTACAGTGCAACAGCTGAATTCACCTATAAAAGGAGTAGATACACTCATCAGCAGCACTGGTCGTATTGGCTTCCAGGTTGGTTCTTTTGCTGAAAGCTACATGGTCGATGAGCTTAACATCGCTAGATCAAGACTTGTGCCTCTTGGCTCTCCTCAAGAATACGCTAATGCGCTTCAGAACGGTACTGTTGCTGCAATCGTCGATGAACGTCCTTACGTTGATCTCTTCCTCTCGGATTACTGTAAGTTTGGTATCAGAGGCCAAGAATTCACCAGATGCGGTTGGGGATTTGTGAGTCATCTTTCTGAATCTCTTCTCTCTTGACTCAGCATGTTTCAACATAATCTCATCCAAATTTTGCATTTCAGGCATTCCCAAGAGACTCTCCTTTAGCAGTTGACATGTCAACCGCCATTCTTGGTCTATCCGAAACTGGTGAGCTTCAGAAGATCCATGACAAATGGCTTTCCAAATCAAACTGCAGTAGCCCGCAAGGGTCTCAGTCAGGTGACTCAGAACAGCTCAACGTTCATAGCTTCTGGGGAATGTTCCTTGTCTGTGGGATTGCTTGTCTTGTTGCTATCTTAATCCACTTCTTCAAGATAGTCCGTGACTACTGCAAACACACGCCTGAGGAAGAAGAAGAAGAAGAAGAAGCTATACCTCCACCACAAAGTTCTCGTTTGAAAAAGCTGCAATCTTTTCTAGCATATGTTGATCAGAAAGAAGAAGAATCAAAGCGGAGGTCTAAGCGCAAAAGGAACGATCTTTCTATGAATTTGAATAGTATTGCATCAAGACCAATATGATCTAAGTCATCTCTGTACATTTTTGTAAGCAAAATGGGATTTTGTAAGAGACAAAAACGGCCAAGCTTTTCCGGTCCGGTACAGTTCGGTTTGTGACTAAACCGTTAATGCGAAGAAGATGTTGAGATCTGAATCTGATCTCACTCTCCAAAAGCAATCAGCTTTACTGGAAAAAACAAACATTTGATTAGGTTAGCTGGTCACGTTTGTTCATTTCTCTCTCTTATATATTTGTTTTTAAAGAGTTTTGTTTTTGTTCATCTCTCTGCTTGTGTTTGATCTCATTAACTTTGTTTCATCAATGGCGGCTCTCTGTTTCCAATCTCCTTCCAAACCCATTTCTTACTTCCAGCCCAAATCCAAACGATCGCCGCCGTTATTCGCCAAAGTCTCCGTCTTTCGATGCAGAGCTTCCGTACAAACCCTCGTCGCCGTCGAACCTGAGCCGCTTTTCACCTCCGTCAAGACTTTCGCGCCGGCGACCGTCGCTAATTTGGGCCCAGGCTTCGATTTCTTAGGATGCGCCGTCGATGGTCTCGGAGACCACGTGACTCTCCGCATAGATCCCTCCGTACGCGCCGGTGAGATCTTAATCTCTGAGATCACCGGAACCACAACGAAACTCAGCACGAATCCTCTCCGGAACTGCGCCGGAATCGCCGCCATTGCGACGATGAAGATGCTAGGGATCCGATCGGTTGGTTTATCTTTGGATTTGCACAAAGGCCTTCCTTTAGGGAGCGGTTTAGGCTCAAGCGCAGCTAGCGCCGCCGCAGCGGCCGTAGCGGTTAACGAGATCTTCGGTAGGAAATTAGGAAATGACGAATTGGTATTAGCCGGTTTGGAATCGGAAGCTAAAGTTTCCGGTTATCACGCCGATAATATCGCACCGGCGATTATGGGCGGATTCGTTCTGATTAGAAACTACGAACCACTTGATCTGAAACCGTTGAGATTTCCAGCGGATAAAGATCTCTTCTTTGTTCTAGTGAGCCCTGAGTTCGAAGCTCCAACGAAGAAGATGAGAGCCGCATTGCCGACAGAGATTCCGATGGTTCACCATGTGTGGAACAGTAGCCAAGCAGCTGCTTTAGTCGCGGCGGTGCTAGAGGGAGACGCGGTGATGCTTGGGAAGGCGTTGTCGTCGGATAAAGTTGTTGAGCCGACGAGAGCACCATTGATACCGGGAATGGAAGCTGTAAAAAAGGCTGCTTTGGAAGCTGGAGCTTTTGGATGTACAATTAGTGGAGCTGGACCAACGGCGGTTGCGGTGATTGATGTGGAGGAGAAAGGAGAAGTGATCGGAGAGAAGATGGTGGAAGCGTTTTGGAAAGTTGGACATTTGAAGTCTGTTGCTTGTGTGAAGAAGCTTGATAAGATTGGTGCTAGGCTTGTCAGTAGCATCTCCAGGTGATTTTTCTGATGTCTGAAATTCTCCTGGGATTGGAATAGATATGCTCTGTTGTTTCACAGATGATGATAATCAAAGATTCCAATGTGAAACTTTTATCCACTCCAGTACAAGGAAGGACTCTGTTCTCTTGAGTTTTGTTCAGTCTCTCTGAGACTTTGTTTGATTTGAGAGGGCATCTGTAATTGTTATAACACTTGCGTATGAGTGTAGGGTTTGGATGTTCACTGATTTAAGGGTTTTGGAATTTAAATAAAACAGTTGTAACTTTCAGCATTTTCACATGTTATGAATTATGATTAATAAAGTTTTGGTTTTTCGATCTCTAGTCTAAAAAGGTTTTACAAGTTAGCAAACACTGTCTGTACTGATAAGTGAAGCAAAATCTTTATCTATGAATGGAAATGCCAATTTCGTAAGAACTTTTCAGATTAAACTCAAAGTTTAGATTTTTCGTAGAACTTTTGTTAACCAAGTGTGATGGTATTTATTATTTTGATTTTGTCTTGGCGTGAACTACGAAGATTCTAACTACAAGGCCCATAGAAAGCCCAATGGCCTCAATCTGAAACAGAGGACTCATAAAAATTCCGGTCGGTAACAACGGTAAGCAACGAATCTATCCGCCCCGGCGGCGTGAAACCTAAATTGAAATTTACCTTTATAACATTCATTTCCCAAAAAGATTCGATTTTTCCGCCAACCCATTCCCGAAAGCTTGGAACTTTTTTTCCTCTGTTTGTGAAGAAAAGGTAAAAGAGAGCGTTCTGTTTCCTTCTGGGCCTTGTCTTTGCCGCGAGACGTGGACAAACGATCGCCATCAGACATGAGAATCCTCCACGTATGCATACGCTCTTTATTCCCTCTTCTTTAGCTTTCCTGTAAACCTCCTCGTGACATTGTTTCTTCATTTCTGGGTTTTTGGGTTTTTCAGAGAAAAAGCCAACGACCAACTTTTGTTCTGAGGGATTAGGGTTTATCATCGGGATCCGAAGCGATCTTGTGGAAGAGGAAGAAGATGACAAGTGTCAAGAGTAAATTAGACGACGAACTGTCGTCTCCTTGGTTCTACTCCGTTTGCACCATGGCAGGCATGCTCAGTGCTGGAACAACCCATTTGGCTATAACCCCTCTTGATGTCCTCAAAGTCAATATGCAGGTTTTGGTTTCGTTTCTCTGCTTCTTGATCAATCTTGTTTGTGCTCTTGGGGATCAAATTGGTAGAATTAGGACGTTTGTTCTTTACTCTGTGCTCAAATTGGATCAATTAAGATTGATCAGTCAATGAAGATATCATATCACTCTCTTTGTAGGTGAATCCTGTGAAGTACAATAGCATTCCCTCTGGTTTCTCAACTCTGTTAAGAGAGCATGGCCATTCTTATCTCTGGAGAGGTTGGTCAGGGAAGCTCTTAGGCTATGGTGTTCAAGGTGGATGCAGATTCGGACTCTATGAGTACTTCAAGACACTCTACAGCAATGTGTTGCCTAACAATAACAGAACTTCCATATATTTTCTCAGTAGTGCCTCTGCTCAGATATTCGCCGATATGGCCTTATGTCCTTTTGAAGCCATAAAAGTTAGAGTACAGACACAGCCCTTGTTTGCAAAAGGGTTGCTTGATGGATTTCCAAGAGTATATAGAAATGAAGGTCTTGCTGGGTAAGCAAACCCCTTTTTCTCAGAACCATTCTGCTTGTTGGCTGTCACTTTGTGTTTGTTTTTGAGTCTTTGTCTCTCTACAATTGCAGCTTCCACAGGGGACTTTTTCCGCTCTGGTGTCGCAATCTTCCATGTAATACTACTGCTTTGTGCAATGCCTGTTATTAATTTGAACATCATCATGTCTCTGCCTCAGTTTGATCTTTAATCTGTTAAGACTTCTCGAACCATATTGTTGATCAATTTTAGGAAGGATATGAGACCAATACTTGAGCTGTAGATGCACAAATAATTAGCATCATAATCTGCTTTGTTGTGTTCTCTACCGAAACCATATCTTGTTGATTATGTCTCCTATGTGGTTTCAGTTTCCATGGTGATGTTCTCAACGTTTGAGCAGTCAGTGGAGTTAATATATCAAAACATTATCAAGAAAAGGAAGCAAGATTGCTCTAAAGCTCAACAACTCGGTGTCACATGTCTCGCTGGCTATACTGCTGGAGCCGTAGGTACAGTCGTCTCTAACCCTGCAGATGTGGTTCTTTCGTCTCTCTACAACAACAAAGCCAAGAATGTGTTGCAGGTAATCTCTTAAACCACTCTAAAAATTCAGTCTTTAAAGCATTCTTGATTTTGATGTTGGTTATATTATATCACATATTGGCTTGAGCTTCAGGCTGTGAGGAACATTGGGTTTGTTGGTCTTTTCACCAGAAGTCTTCCTGTTAGAATCACGATCGTTGGTCCTGTCATTACCTTGCAATGGTTCTTTTACGATGCTATCAAAGTCTTAAGTGGATTGTAAGTAGACATCTCTACAAATTTTCCATATCAGAAAGTCTAAATCTTTCTGCTCCACCTTTCTCGTCTAACCAGTGATTTACACAATTGTGAAAAATGTAGCCCTACAAGTGGAGGAGTGGTGAAACCGGTAGATGCAACCAAATTAGCAGTGTGAAGCTTAGAAGAGTAGATTTATATATCATCTCTCTGTCAAACATATTATTATGTAAGATTCTGTTGCAAGTAGATACGGAGTCTTGTGAGAGCATTGTGTAGCGTTTTGATCCTTCTTCTGCACGCGAATGCATTTGTTAAACTTTGGAATTGGAATGTAAGTAAGCTGCTAATGAGTAATATTGGTGTAATTAAGCTGCACCAGATGAAATCCAGATGACGTAAGAAAAAAAGAAGTTATTTATAGAAGAAGAAAAAAGAAAACCAAAGACCAAAACTAAATTCGTACCACGTGCGAGGAAATTGAAGTCTGCGATCTCAATCACTTACCGACAATGACATGTCTTCTTGTAAGAAAAGTGTTACATTTTAGATTTTACTTGTAAATCTTATGTACAATCTAGTTGCAAGTCAATAAATTAAAGAGAAGTACAATCTTGATGAACGAAAATGAAAAGTCAAAAAAATAAATCTTGAATTTTCTTTCTAACCAATTACTAGTTGTCAACTGCTTAATTCTGGTTAATTAACTCTGTAACTATATATGCATCTAATAATAAACCATTTGTAGTTAGCTAAGTTGGGCATAATAAACAACTCTAAAAAAGCTATTAACGTTTGGCTTATAATCATTCTCTTAAAAATAAGTTATCCTCCTAATTATTCTTCTTCCCTGCTAGCTTTGCATCATCATTAGTCCAGTAAAATAGAGAGAGAGAGAGAAGGATTAATCAATAATTTAATAAGAACCGAATGAAGAAGGTGGGACGAAACCGCGTTTAGGTGATGAGCACTAAGACCTTTCTCTCTGTCTGCTGCACCATCCTCTCTCCTTCATCATAACAAATCCACAACAAAGGAATCAATCCTTACACTCTAATAATTCAGCGCATCCAATTACCCAACCAGAAACAGCAAGAACAGAGATATATAAAATAAGAAAGAAAGAAGAAACCCTTTTTTTTTGTTTTCCTTTTATTATTGACTTCAAAACTATTCCCCTTTTCTTCTCCGTCCCCTGGAAATTATTAAACCAATTTTACTAATCTTAATCCTTATTCCTAATCCATTTCATCTGTCTCCTTGCTGTTCTGCAATTCTGGTACTAGATCCTCTGTTTTTCGATGTTTCTTTAATTGCAAATTCCTCATTTATTGTTGTGTTTTGATTCTTTTGTGGGATCTATAGACCTATAATATTGGTAAATGATCGATGGACATTTAATGAAACATCTCCTGGAATATCTATCAGCTCAAAGAGACGACTTTTTAGGAGCTCTTGTCTGTTTTCTTTTGGATTTTCATTTTCTTGATTTGATTAAATTACAAAACTTTATCATTTCTAAATAGCCTGATCTGATGTGATGTGGGTTTCCTGATTTATTTCCAAAGTTCGACACTTTTCTTTGCTTCTCTGGTCTGATTTGAGTTTTTGTCTTTTTTTTTGTTTCCTTCATCAACAGTTATTCGTTGGATGAGGAGAAGATTTAGGATTTTGGTTTAACTTTGCCATTGTTTCATGGGCAATTCATGCCGTGGTTCTTTCAAGGACAAAATCTACGAGGGCAGCGATAGTCGCCCCGAGGAGAAATCCGTAACCACCACCATCGTTTCCTCCGATCACTCGCCGACTGCAGAACAAGAAGATCAGAAAAGAGACAGCAACAGCAAGAACAATCCAGTTCTTGTGATTCCTGTAAAAGAGCCCGTTATGCGGCGTAACATGGACAATCAAGCTTACTACGTTCTTGGTCACAAGACTCCTAACATCCGTGATCTCTACACGTTAAGCCGCAAGTTAGGACAAGGACAATTCGGGACGACGTATCTTTGCACCGAGATTGCAACGGGTGTTGACTACGCTTGTAAATCTATATCAAAGAGGAAGCTCATCTCCAAAGAAGATGTTGAGGATGTTAGGAGGGAGATTCAGATAATGCACCATTTAGCTGGTCACAAGAACATTGTTACCATCAAAGGAGCTTACGAGGACCCTTTGTATGTTCACATTGTGATGGAGGTCTGTGCTGGTGGTGAGTTGTTCGATAGGATTATTCAGAGAGGGCATTACAGCGAGAGGAAAGCTGCTGAGTTGACCAAGATCATTGTCGGTGTTGTTGAGGCGTGTCATTCGCTTGGCGTCATGCATAGAGACTTAAAGCCTGAGAATTTCTTGTTGGTTAATAAGGATGATGATTTCTCTCTTAAGGCCATTGATTTTGGTCTCTCTGTTTTCTTCAAACCAGGTAACGTGGTTATCTATCTATTTTAGTGTCAAAGCATCTTAGGAAAATTGTAGAGAATGATTTGAAACTGTAAATGATGCAACTTTGCAGCTTGAAATGCCTGTGTTTGATCTCTAGAGTGCTCTTTTTGTTTTGTCTAATGTGTTTTCAGGACAAATATTCAAGGATGTTGTTGGAAGTCCATACTATGTTGCTCCTGAGGTTCTTCTCAAGCATTATGGACCAGAAGCTGATGTGTGGACTGCTGGTGTTATACTCTATATCTTACTCAGTGGTGTCCCACCTTTTTGGGCAGGTATGTGTTGATGGCATGTTTCCGCTTAAATGTGTTGTTTAAGTGCCTTGGTTTAAGTTTTCTGAAGTATGGTTTTGTGTTTTTTGGAATCAGAAACACAGCAAGGAATATTTGATGCTGTGTTGAAAGGATATATAGACTTTGAGTCAGACCCGTGGCCTGTGATATCAGACAGTGCTAAAGATTTGATCCGGAAGATGTTATGCTCTAGTCCCTCTGAACGCTTGACCGCTCATGAAGTCATGCGTAAGTAATCATTTTCACTTCTGGCAACCACAAAACATTAGGACTACATCTCATGTTGTATCTCTGTTTTCAGGTCATCCATGGATCTGTGAGAACGGAGTAGCACCAGATAGAGCACTTGATCCGGCTGTTCTGTCTCGTCTCAAGCAGTTTTCTGCAATGAATAAGTTAAAGAAGATGGCTTTGAAGGTGGTTTATGTTTTTGGACTTCAACTTCCATTCTCTCTGCAGCATCACATCGTTTGAGATAACTCATATTACTTAATTATGGAATAATCAGGTGATAGCTGAGAGCCTCTCAGAAGAAGAGATTGCAGGTTTAAGAGAAATGTTTGAGGCAATGGATACTGATAACAGTGGTGCAATCACTTTTGATGAACTCAAAGCTGGATTGAGAAGATATGGCTCAACTTTAAAAGACACTGAGATCAGAGATCTTATGGAAGCGGTACAGAATGCATCCTTTTTGGGAATCTATATGCTAACTAATTTTGCTGTATAGACAGACATTGACCATATTTGTTGTGTCGTATCTTAGGCTGATGTGGACAACAGCGGTACAATAGACTACAGTGAGTTTATTGCAGCGACCATCCATCTGAATAAACTAGACAGAGAAGAGCATCTTGTCTCTGCGTTTCAGTACTTTGATAAAGATGGAAGTGGTTACATCACCATTGATGAGCTGCAACAATCTTGCGTTGAACATGGGATGACCGATGTTTTTCTTGAAGATGTGATCAAAGAAGTCGATCAAGACAATGTAAGCTTTTGGTTCTTGACAAGATTCTTCCACTCTTCACCATTGGTGTTGGCTCATAAAGTTTCGTTCTTTTTCTTGTTGTTGTTACAGGATGGAAGGATTGACTATGGAGAATTTGTTGCGATGATGCAAAAGGGAAATGCCGGTATTGGGAGACGAACAATGAGAAATAGCCTAAACATCAGCATGAGAGATGCGTAGGCACATGCACACTTACTACTGTATTTGAACCATTTGCTCGTTGAGGCTACACATGTTTTTCCACAGAATGATCAGTATTTGCAATGTTTCAATCACAAGAGAAGGCTGAAGAGAAACCTGATTCATAGGTGTAAGAAGCCAGTTGAATCTTTGAAGGTTTGAGTTTCAAATGTTTTAAACTACTGTATGATTAAAATCTGGTGGAGAAACAATGAAAAGTGTAGCTGTGAGGACTATTTCTGTTGTCTCTCTGTTTTGTTTGTTTGTTTGTAACAATTGTTAAAGTTTGGTGAGTTGTTTATCTCCATTGTTGAAAGCTTTAACCCTTTTGGGTTTTTGAGAGATCAATCATCTTCCGTTGGAGCACAAGTGTTTATATAACACAACAATGATATTATACAAACCAATAGATTACAATTTACAAGTCTATGCCGTCCACCAGTTCTCTAGTTACGGTCAATACACAAGTACAATAACATATTACATATAATATATATATGAAAACAAAGTACATGTATATGAAAAGGCCAATAAGTGTAAGTGATGTAAAATGTGTGGAATATGATGAGCTAATAAGTCTTAATCATGTCATCAAAGTGATGTCTTAGAACCAAACTCTCAAGTTGTTCAAAACAATCAATCATACGTTTGGTCCCTATGTGGTAGATTGGAACATGACAGGGGAACCATGTGCTCCCACTTGTTTATATCTCTTTTAGAGCATATATACTCTTCAGTCTTCACACCACATGCTTTGAGTTATTTATGTCACCTTTGATATTAGTAAGTACATTTAATAAAATGGTGAGATAGATTGGATTCATGATTGTCAATGTCATTTTGTTATTCTGCGAGTTTTAATATAAAAAAACAAATTTAGCATTCCGAAGTTTTGTTTTAAAAAATAGTTTTATGTGTTGGTCATTTCTTTCTTCTGCATGGTTTCTTATATTTTCCTCTATTTCACGTATTCAACGTTTTCTTGACTAAAAAGCAGGTGAAATATGGTTTACATTTACTAGGGTGTGTGATTTGGCGCAAAATAATTGAACCTTTTTCTACATGGTAAGCGGAAACTATATTCGCCAAACGAAAACCACAAACTAGTTTAAGTTAAATGTTAACATAAGGATGCAAAACTTTAGCCATGGGATCTTGACACAAGGATGCTCAATTCGGATCGAAAAAAGTCAACTGATATCAAAATTAGTTTAAGAAATGCCTTTACTGATAAAATATAACAGAAAATCTAGAAAAAAAGCAACTTAAACATCATTTGTGTAAAAATGAGAAAAGTTCAACTTATTTTTCTTATTCTTAAATTGTGACGGTCCATATGATATGATAATGAAATATACTTAAGGTTTAGATACTAGTCAATAACAGACAATAATAACCCGATTAATAACAATGCGCCACCGACGCGATTATTCCTCTCCCCACCGACCAAAAAAAGGTAATGGCAGCCTTAATTGTTGCCGACGTTTCGTAGATACTCCTTTCTTTTTCGTAAACACGTCAAACGCTATTTCTGCCTAAATTTACGATAAGACAAAAAAGGAAATAAAAGAAGTAAAATCAGAATTTGAAAACACTCTCTCTATTCAGCTCTAGTATTTTGACCTTGAATATGAGATCTTCAAATGTTCTTTCTAAATTTGACTTCTATTCTGTTCTTTATCATCACCAGCCAAAGTATTTGACATGTAGTAGTAAATAAAGAAATCATTGATTCAAGTTAATAACGAATGAAATAAAAAGATAAGTGCACAATTTCTATAACAAATGAAATAATTATACATTAAAAAAAAAAAAAAAAGAAGCTTCACGATGACGTAATCTAGGATTGATAGGAAATAACTTCAAGCATATTAATAAAGAATTAAAGAAGAGAAATTTTCATAAAGAGTAGTAAAAAGTAGAGCCACACACAAAATCTGAGATTTGCCACGTCATCGCTGTCCTTGTTTGCAGGAGAGAGGGAGGGAGTCGGAGGAGGAAGAACGGAGGAGACGGCGGATTTCGGACCGGAGCTTGAAGAATACGTGAACGAAGCTGCCTCGCTGTTGACTATTCCCTATTGATGGTTTGGCTTCATTCTTGTTAAACTCAAGATCTGTGAAGAAGGCTGGTAATTTCTTCAAGAGAATCAGTGACCAACTCCATTCCCACCATTCTTTCATGGAGCTATTACCTCCTTCTCCTTGCTCTCCCATGGAGGAGACCGATTTCGATCTGGAGACGTCACCGTCGTCGGCAGTGGAAGACTGGTTACGAGAGAGGTTCAGGGAGAGGGAAGAGAGACGACGGCGGAGAAGACCTGGTTCATTAGCGGCGGCGGTGGAGGAAGAGATGGGGAGAGAAGTGGGTTTACGAATCTGGAGGGTTTTCATAATCGAGGAGCTCATAGTCTTGCGGAGAGAGGAAGATGATGAACAGAAGAAGGAACTCGAGAAATGTGGTTGCTTTAGAGAGAGAAAGTGAGAAATGTGTATGAGAGACAGAGAGAGAGAGTGAATGTGTGATTACAGCTTCTTTGACACAGACTGGTTTTTATCCTTGTGTGTATGTTGTGGGCCCTATTCATATTTTTATTCCTAGCCAATGATTACGTGCCAGTTGTTTTTACTTCCTAATATGATTATGTGATTTGCCGTAAAGTTGGTGTAATTATTGTTCCCATAATTTATGTGGATTTTTTATTTAAGATAGACAGATGAGAAACAAAATTTCGAAAACCTTCAAAAAGTCAAAACTATGAAAAAGGGAAAATACTGGTGCGAGGACAACTGAATGAAACATAATTGAATTCTGAACTTTATTGTATTCATTATCATTCAAATAACCTTCTTAATATATAAAAAAAAAAATATTATAGATTATTTCCTTTCCCCTAACAGAAAAAGGTATATACAAACATAATAATAGTTATATACTCCTCTTTGCTATCTAAATAAGAAGATGAGTATATACTATATAACAATTTTCTAGAAACGAAACTAAAACACACAACAAGACTAACTAATATGGCTATGCAGCTTCCTTGGGAGTTGGAGGAATTAAGAGATACTCTCTCGTCTTCCAATTCAATCTCTTGTTCGTTTCAGAGCCCTAAGTAAACGATGGAACGGTGTTTTCAAAGACAAGACATTCCAAAACAAACACTTGTCTCGCTCCCGTCCCCAATTCATATTCCTCACCAGTTCCAAAACTTATTCGATAGACATACTCAATCCCAACAGCAACGATCCAACAATAGAGTTGCGTGAGCTACACTCTCCTCCTATAACTACTCCCAAGGACGGCGCTAAATTGCTCTATGTCAAGAAAGGCCCTAGATTGTTCTACGATTTTGGCTTAGGATACGATAATAGCAAACCAGAAAAGGTTTACAAGATCTTGGGCTATTCTAATCGTCGTGACTACCGTGTAGCTGCGATCTACGATTGTGCGTCTCAGGCGTTGAAGTTTATTGATACACCTGAGAGTACGTGGCTCACGAGTGAAACAGCTAAACAAACACGTGTCCTTGAATGGAAATCTCTATTGGCTTACTCGTGATTTCAATTCTTTGGAGTACTCCATCAGAAGCTTTGATTTCTGTGCGGAGATTTTCAAAACCTTTTGTAATCTAGCTCCTTCCATGTCACAGTAACCATCACAGTGATCAACTTCTCCTCGCGGTTTACAAGAGAGATCGGTTCTCGTTGTTAAAGCAATGCTATGTGACAAGGAAGGTTGAGGTTTGGGTAACGAAGAATAAGATCGATAAAGAGGAAGAAGTGGTGTGGATAAAACTCATGACTTTGCCAAGAACTAACTTGCCAGTGCTATATAATTTGTATTATCACATTAGTTACTTCATCTGTGACAATACCATCTTCATGTGTTGCGACCACGAGCAAGACCGAGGGACTTGCACCTATATTTTGAGGGGAGATATGTGCAAGAAGATGAAGATTCAAATACCCGAGTCTGGGATTGGGATTTCTGAGCATCGTCACTGTGTTTCCACTCCCAGTTTGATCTCGGTTCCTTTGTTTAGTGGCTAGGTTTCGTGTATTGCAAGTCTACTTTTATCACTCTTTTCTTTTGGCTTTTTCCTGTTTTATTAGTGTCAGTCACTATTTTTCCTGGTACATATGACGAGCCTTGTTGAAATTCAAACTTGTTAAAAGTATATATGATTCATGCTCTTTGAATATAAAACTTGAGAAACCCAAAATATAAGAACAAATGTCAATTCTTGATTAAAAATAATAAATTAAAGGTTTCTGAAATGTAATTTAACTCTCAACTTCATTGTATTTGAAGACACAGTCATAAAGCCGTCCTCCGAGAAACTCTGCTACTTCAATATGCTTCACCTGCATTAACACAAAAAAGGATGGGACACGAGAAATCAAAAATAAGCAAGAACACACAAAGTAACGACTAAGAACAAAACTAGGAAGTACCATTCCGATCTTGAGAGAATCACACTTGAACTGAGCATAAAGGTTTGTCTCAATTCCACGACCCTTGATCATGATAAACGGCCAAGGAGTCAGTAAAAAAAAAAGACAAGACTCGTTAAATAGTTGTCAAAATTACGCTTCACTTTCACTCTGTTCATGGGACTTACCATGCCTTCTATGATGACTAAGTCCGCATCGGATGAAAGGTCAGCAAGCTCCTGTGATACTCTTGAGAGATCGATTACCTGAAAACATATTCTCCATAGGAATACACGTTTTTAAGAATCTGAATAAACCCATTTCTCTTTCTTACCGCTAAATCATTTCCTGAATTTGCAACCAGAAGCTTCGAAGTATCAACCCCTATTAATTGGCCATTTTCATCATCCTTCAACTGGTAAATTATCATGACTAATAAATCAGAATCACTTTTTCTTCACAAAATGCCGAAAAAATCAAGAATCACTTCATTCATTTACCTGTGACAAGATCTCCCTGAGCTCTGTATATGTTACATCGTTGATAGATGGCAGCTCGTTAGCGGCAAGCACCACCTTCAAGGGGGAAGAGGAAGAACAGTTTACAGTATACTCTGCATCACTAGCTTCTCATTAAGCACTTTTAGCAACTAGGAAGCTCTAACTCAAGAGAATGAACAAAGAGTACCTGCATTCCTCGGCGAAGCATCTCTCTTGCAAACGGCAAAATACCCAAAATTATGTCTGCACCAGAATTATCAACAAAAATCACTGCCTGTCATGAAAGAAAGAGAAAAAAAAACAGTGGGATTTTGTCAAGCGTCTCGATCTCTGAAGTCTGAACAAAAAGCATTTATATAAAGAGAGCAAAACAAAAGTGTGGACCTTTTTCCAACGCTTCTTGATCCAATTAGCTTGGAAGTTGTCCAAGTCGTCAATGACCCATGGTCTTGTCACCAAGTTTTGAGAGCTAGCCAAGAAAGATATACCATCACCTCTTGAAAAAACCTCAGCAAGCTTCAAGATGTGAAAAAGGCAAGATCCCCTGTATTAGAGACATGGTTCCTGTAGGAGAAAGAAACCGGCGTTTGTACAAGAACAAGAGATACCTGCGCAGAACCAAGATCGAACATGTTTCCAGCAAATACCCCTCTCACCAAATTCTCTAATCGCTTTCCTTCATCTTCAATAGCATCACTCAGACTTACAACTTCAGGAAACAGAGATATAGCCTTTGCATTCTCTTCATCCTATTGAATATGCAAAATCATCTAAGCAGAGATAGAGAGTATAAGAGAGAATCTTGAAAGGGAATTCATATTACCTTGACTTTCTTGAATATGTCCCTAAATCCTAACTCTCTGAGTACTTGCTCACGAACTCGGCCGAGACTCTGAAAACAAACCAAGATAATCCATGAAATCATAGCTCACTACACCAAAGGAAAGGAACATGAGGTGTTTTTGAGTTACAATGCCATCTGGTGGACCGCTATGGCTCTGTGGATCTTTCTTCCAGTCTTCAAGAATTCCCCCATACCTTCCAGTTCCAAAGTAAGACATATTAAACGCAAATTAAAAGACTTAAACACTCTCTCTCTCTCTCTCTCTCTCTCTCAACATAGCATACTATATTATATGCAAACCAGAGGACTAAAATCTTGTCTAGTTTTATGAAGGTGAAATTGGCAAAAGATTTCCTAAGAACCAAATCTTGACAACTACCAAGTTCATAGGCAAAAAACTGTACCTTTGTGCAAATTTTTCAGCTTTAGCAGGAGCATCAGGAACAGTCGTATCGCTCTCTGCACGTTTCCTACAAATGAAGCAGCTTTAGAACATTTATGGAGGTTAAAAAATTCAGGATTTCATCTGTGTCCTATAAGCTACCAACCATAGATTCCTCCTCATGTTAACTAAGTCAAAATTCAACGAACAACTACCAACGAAAGTTACTAGTGAGCCTAAGAGAAGCAATACTTGGTAACAAAATCAAAGCTTTGTCCGACCCATGAATATGAACAAGTACCCATTAACATCACTAGCTATCAAAGAATTCTGGAAATGGTCAAAACCAAAGGTCGAAGAGAGAGAGAGAACTTGAAAGAAGGGATGGAATTGGCGAAGACGTTGATCCACGAGATTTCAGTAGGAGTGGCTAATTTCGGATTATCACAAGGGAATCTGTAAGGAATGGTGCAAGCCCTGTAATTGGATTCTATCGGCGTCGGTAACAGTGGAAAAGGAATCATCTCCGGAATCTCTCTCCGTTACTTTGGCTGATTTGGTGACGACGACGAACAGTGTAGATTACTAAAGTTCCAGACTTTGTGGTGTTTTTGTATCTGCAGGTAGGCCTGTCAATTTATGACCCAACCCGCGGGCTCCGCCCCATTTGA
>OVBJ01000865.1:0-39755 GCA_900406535.1 Noccaea bulbosa | reverse complement strand
ATTGGACCAAAGTTGATATAATTTATGCTAGAAATCATGAAGTAAAATAGAATTAATCTGAGCATGGAAAGAAGAATGACTAACCTGCAAATGCTGTCGACGGCGGCTTTGAGAATAATGTCGTGAAAGTTGAAAATAATAAAAAAAAAATCTTTTGGTTATGCAAAAAAAAAAGAATTATGATTTTAATAGATATTAAACAGATAATTAGGTATATTCTAATTTTAAAATGAAACAAAATCTAATCAAATCTTAATATTTTATTTATTATTTAAATTTCGTTTTTATTTAATTAAATTAGTTGAAATTTCAAATTAGGATAATTAAGTCATTTCACATATAAAAATTGTATTTTTTAAAACCCAAAAAAAAAAAGTAGTTTTCCAATTAAAAGCTCAACAAAGTGTATTTTTCCAAATTTTCTCTTTTAAATTTAACCTTGACGGTCTTAAAATTGTGGACCACAAGATCGGGAAAAAGTAGAAGAAAAAGATGAAGAGGACACGTGGGTTGGTTCATTGTTTTGAATTTTGATCGACTAAATCACTCACGGGCAATTTCTTTTTATCATCCTTTCGTTTTTAATTTATTAAACTTAATTTGTGTACAAAAACTAAAATAAAGAAAAGCCTCGCATTTACAATTTCCTCTTTCAATTTTTAACAAAATAAAATTTAAGGAAAAAGCGATGTAATTATGTTTTCGTTTAATCATCATATGTTTAGAAAAAAATCAGATTTCTTTTATTATTATTGTTGTTGGATTACCTAATTCTATATTCTAAGTCATTCGTGATAATTACTACACAATACTCTCTCTGTCTCAAAATATAAGTTTCTTTTTGATATATCTAGTTCTGTTTTGCTTATATAGTTATGTTCTGTTTTGTTTCCAAAATTATTGGAATCAGAGAAATTATTAGTTGCCCTGGAAATCTCTCCAATTTATGATATTTCAGCAGTTCATATTGATTCTAAGGCTGACACATAACATCAAATGAAAAAAACTATTTTTTGATTTTTCAGTTTCTGTATTTAATATAAATTTTCACATTATTAATAGTATAATTATCAATTCTCATGATTTTCAATTGTAAAATAAATTTGGTTTTTCATATGTATCTCAAAAAATCACTTTCGAATCTCTTTGCAACTCCTTTTATTGTTTCAAACGTTAATATTTTGTTAAGAATCAATAGATACTTACAAATCAGTTTTTAACCAAATAAAACGAGAGAACTTAAATTAAGTGCATTCTGGGTTTGA
Source organism: Noccaea bulbosa (assembly GCA_900406535.1). Lineage (NCBI taxonomy): Eukaryota > Viridiplantae > Streptophyta > Magnoliopsida > Brassicales > Brassicaceae > Noccaea > Noccaea bulbosa. The sequence continues at coordinate 38,490 of OVBJ01000865.1, read as the reverse complement.
GTATATAAGTTGTAGTTAAACATTTAAAAATAACTAAAATAATGGTATATTGGAAAATAATATTTTTTTCAAATATTTCATGATTCAGTTTCTGCATACAAAGTACATCTTCACATTCTCATGTTTAAATAACAATTCTGAATAAAATAAATCATAAATGAAAGTTAGTTAAAATAGTTCATATATCGGAAAATAGTATTCAAAGTAGCAAATTGATATGAAACGACTGATATGGTAAATTGAGATATAATTTAGGATAAAGTAATAATGAGAATACGAGCCGATAGTTAAAAACATTACTTTTAAAAATTTCAGAATAAAAATCTCTATACAAACAAATATTGTAGATCATTAGTATAATTATATGATTTTTAAAATTAAATATAAATACTTATAGTTAAATTAAATTAATAAGGTTTAAAATTTAGTATATTTTTGATTTCGCGCAGGTCAAATTTTTAGTTATTTTAATGAGAGTTAAATATTTAACACCAATGTAATTCAAAAATCTAAAACCAAAGTCACTAAAAAAATTAAGAGAGTATATTACAATAGCAAACTCAAATAACATGTTGTAAAGGTAATTTGGAAAATGATTTCGTTAGAAAACAAGTAAAAAAATTGCATGTATTTCTCATAATTTTGACTCATAATTAATTATTTCAACTAATTTTCATTGATTTATGACCATGAAAATCTCCACAATAAAAGTTTTTGGGTTACAGTCTTAAGTTGATGATTTGATACCATATAATTCTTCCGTTTTAGTAAAAAGTTTTTTTTAAAGGTTTTTACACGTATTAAAAAAAAAAAAAAAATCAACCATAAATACATTATTTTTTTGTGATTAACAATTTTATATGATCTTTAATCAGTGATAATTCAATAATTTCAATTAGTTTTCTTGAAAGTTACAATTTATCAATATATCAAACATTCATTTATTTGAAACAATTATTTGAAAAAAAAAAAAAAATTCTCAAATACAGAGTGAATATTGTTCTATGTACATTGTAAATATTCATAAATATATGCGATAAAGTTTTTTTAAAACTATTACAACTTAACTAAATATATATATATACTTTGATTGTTTGATGGAACAATGTCTCTTTTTGAGTTATACCTTTGTTCAAAAAATCTCCGATTTTTCCGATTAATCCTTCGATTAATCGTTCGAAGGAGGGTGAGCGTATCGATTTTCATTAATCGGTGATACTATTTAGTCAAACGTTGTTTGACCGATTTTACCGGATTAATTACAATAATTACCAATTAATTCTGTAAATCGGTAGGTCAAATTTATATTTTTCTGAAATCTGATATAAATTTTGGTTTCTTGTTTTTTTATTACATCAAAACAACAACAAAATATAAAAAAGATTTAGTTTCTTGTTAACAACAAAACTAATTTTGGGAAAATAAATTATAATATTTTGGAATATGATTATATTGATCTAATATGTGTTATTTATATGAAAATATTTGAAAATATACAAAATATGGTCAAAATTTCATCTCTGATTAATCTCTGATTAATTTCCATTTTTAAAAAAATCGTTAATCTCGGTCCGACCGCCCGATTAACGATTAACGATTTTTTGAACACATAGTTATACTTATACATAACTGAACAAAAAAAAACAATTTCCAAAATATGTCGATGTGAACTCTGTAATCTTTCAACATTATATATATATATATACTTTGATTGTTTGATGGAACACCGTCTCTCTTTGAGTTTTACTTCTACATAATTGAACCCAAAAAAAAAACAATTTCCAAAATATGTCGATGTGAACTCTGTAATCTTTCAACATATTCGTTTACTATAATTTACATCTCTACGACAAAAAGGTACAGCTCAATTCAAATCCTATTTTATTCTTAAAACTTTAACTTTAAACTCAATCTAAAAATGATTTAAACATAAATTTATAATTCGAAGTCACTCATCTTCAAGTCTGGTCCCAAATCTGTAAAATGTTTTTTTGGTTGACTTAAAAAAATTACATAAACAGTAAAAAAAAAAAAATCGAAGAGAAAGAAAAAAACGTACCTAAAAAAAAAAAGAAGAAGCAAAGTTTGTGACTTTCGTGGAAACTCCTCCGTCCTCTCTGTCTTCTGATAAAGGCTTCGCTTTCATCATTCAGTATCTTCTTCAATCTTCTTCATCATCACTCTCTCTCTCTCTCTCTCTGCGATTTCTTCCTCTGGTACGTTTATTCTCTCTTCTTCTTTTTTCTGTTTTTTTTTTTTTCTTTCTGTTTTCGTTTTATTCTTTTGCTTTTGTGATCCCATCTTTTTTTCTGTCTCGCTCTTTCCGAGGAAAAACAAAATAAAGATTTGATTTTTTTTTTTGGTTTCTTTTTCGTTGGTTTAAACAGTATTTATTTTTTTTCTCTCTCTTTTTCCCCCTTTTGTTGTTCTCGTCCTTCCCTCAAGTCTCTTCGAATCTACTGGATTCTCGGAAGCAAAACACTTGTACGTGTTCGGTTTGATCTCTACTTAAAAAGAGTTTCTTCTTTTTCCCTGAGCTGAATTCGACTTGTTCATCACTTTGGAATTTGGAGTTGCAGTAGAAAAGTTTCGAAATTGAAGTTTATTTTTTCTCACTCCTTTCGTCTTGTGGATTCAGGGTTTCGAATTTCCCTCAAATTAGCAAAGAAGTTGTGTATCCACAAATCTTCATGAGAGGTGAAATCTCTGCGATTTTTTTGAAGTTTTAGTCCCCGACAATGAATTTCCGACAGGAGAAGTTTGTTAGGTCAGTGTTTTAAATCCACTTCGGGACCAAACCCAGTTCTTACATTTGTCTCCTTTAGGTTTCTTTGAACTGAAATTCGATTTGTTTCTTCACATGTTTTGGATCAGGTTTCAGGATTGGAAGTCCGACAAGACATCCGACGCGGAATATTCCGGGAGAAGCGAGAAACCAAATGGAATATTCCGGAGAACAATCAGCTCAATCTCCGACAAGTTCCACAGGAGCTTTGAATCAAGCTCAGCAAGGATCAATCTCTTGAGGAGATCTTACAAGTCTTACTCTTTCAAAGAAACCGTCTCGAGAGGCATTGTTTCCACTCACAAAATCCTCGACCCGCAAGGACCTTTCCTTCAGAGATGGAACAAGATCTTCGTCTTGGCTTGCATCATCGCCGTCTCGCTCGACCCTCTCTTCTTCTACGTCCCCGTGATCGACGACGCCAAGAAATGCCTCGGCCTCGACAAGAAGATGGAGATCACCGCTAGCGTCTTGCGCTCCTTCACCGACGTCTTCTACGTGATCCACATCATCTTCCAGTTTCGCACTGGCTTCATCGCTCCTTCGTCTCGTGTCTTCGGGAGAGGTGTTCTCGTTGAGGACAAGCGAGAGATCGCCAGACGCTACTTGTCCTCGCATTTCATCATCGACATTCTCGCTGTTCTTCCGCTCCCACAGGTGGTGATATTGATAATCATACCGCATATGCAAGGCTCACCGTCTCTGAACACGAAGAATCTGTTGAAGTTCATTGTCTTCTTCCAGTATATACCGAGGTTTATAAGAATCTATCCGCTCTACAAGGAAGTGACGAGAACCTCAGGGATACTCACCGAGACAGCTTGGGCCGGAGCTGCTTTCAATCTCTTCCTCTACATGCTTGCGAGCCATGTGTTTGGTGCTTTCTGGTACTTGTTTTCGATCGAACGTGAGACGGTTTGTTGGAAACAAGCTTGCCGGAGAAGAGCCTGCGATGTGAAGATGCTCTACTGTGAACACAGCAGTGCAGGAGGCAATGCTTTCCTCAACGAGTCTTGTCCTGTTCAGAGTCCCAACACGACGCTTTTCGACTTTGGGATATTCCTTGACGCGCTTCAGTCCGGTGTAGTGGAGTCTCAAGATTTCCCTCAGAAGTTCTTTTACTGTTTCTGGTGGGGTCTTCAAAACCTAAGGTACTGGAGATTTTACAGTACTGAGTGAGATTCACAAACCATTTTCTTGATGCAGCAATGATCAAATCTTGCATCTTCGTTCTGTTTTGTTGATGCAGCTCGCTCGGTCAAAACCTTACAACAAGTACGTATGTTTGGGAGATCTGTTTCGCGGTCTTCATTTCCATCTCCGGGCTGGTTCTCTTCTCGTTCTTGATTGGGAACATGCAGGTTAGTCTTGTTCCTCAAATGTGCCTCGGTGTTTTCAAGAATCGATTGCTTATATGTTTTCTTCTTAAATATAATGTCAGACGTATCTGCAATCAACAACCACGAGGTTGGAGGAGATGAGAGTGAAGAGAAGAGACGCAGAGCAATGGATGGCTCACCGCTTGCTCCCTGAGAACTTGAGAAAAAGAATCCGGCGATACGAGCAGTACAAATGGCAAGAGACAAGAGGCGTTAACGAAGAGAATCTGCTAAGCAATCTCCCCAAAGATCTTAGACGAGACATCAAACGCCATCTCTGTCTCGCCCTCCTCATGCGGGTAAAAAAAAAAAGAAAAAAAAAAAGACCCATCTCATTCACTTATTGTCAGCGTCACTCTTAAACTCACAACATGTTTATGTTGTGTTTAGGTCCCAATGTTTGAGAAAATGGACGAACAGCTTCTTGATGCTCTCTGTGACCGTTTGCAACCTGTGCTCTACACTGAGGAAAGCTACATCGTTAGAGAAGGAGATCCGGTTGATGAAATGCTCTTTATAATGCGTGGAAAGCTTCTAACGATGACGACAAACGGTGGGAGAACCGGTTTCTTCAACTCCGAGCATCTTGGAGCTGGTGATTTCTGCGGTGAGGAGCTTTTAACCTGGGCATTAGACCCACACACATCCTCAAACCTCCCAATCTCAACAAGAACCGTTCGAGCTCTCGTGGAAGTTGAAGCTTTCGCTCTTAAAGCTGATGACCTCAAGTTTGTGGCTTCTCAATTCAGGCGTCTTCACAGCAAACAGCTGAGACACACTTTCAGGTTCTACTCGCAGCAATGGAGGACTTGGGCAGCTTGCTTCATACAAGCCGCTTGGAGAAGATACGTGAAGAAGAAGCTCGAGGAGTCTCTTAAAGAAGAAGAGAACAGGTTGCAGGACGCTTTGGCTAAGGAAGCTGGTGGAAGCTCACCGAGCCTTGGAGCTACGATATACGCATCACGGTTTGCTGCTAATATCTTGCGGTCGATTCGCAGGAGCGGGTCAGTGCGAAAACCGAGGATGCCGGAACGAATGCCTGCTATGCTACTTCAGAAACCAGCAGAACCAGATTTCAATAGTGATGATTAATTTAGCTTATATCTATATATATATATATATATATGTATATGAATGATTTTATCAAATCACAATTCTTGCAAAGCCAAAAGCTCCCAAAGCAGCTATAGAGTCGATATATATGAATAGAAGTCTTTGATATAAAGGAGTGAGCTTATAGATACAAAGCTTCCTATGGTTTCATTATTCCTCTTTTAAGAGTTCTAGAGAGTTCGATATGAGTGATAAGGTAAGATGTAGAGCCAAGCAGAAGTCAAGAAGAAGCCATAAGTGAAGCCACTTCTCTGCGCATGAATGTGGGCAAAGCGAAAGCTGCTCTGTGCATCTGTTTTGGCAAAGAAAGAACATGTTAAGATTTTCGTCTAAGTGAATCTATGGGGAAGTAACACTTTGTCTTAAACTTACATCCGAGTTATAAAACTTCAGTTCTCTTTTATGGTTCATTGCACCGTCAAGTTTCTCAATTGGGTTGATTGGGTTCTTGAAATCAACAGCTGGCCCTTCGGTAGAGCACAAGACGAAGCCAATCACGCCGCTACAATGAAAGATTTTTTGCTTCAGTTCCATGTTCTGTTTACAGTGAGGTCACAAAATGTTAACTAGTAGAAGGAAAGTAAAGAGTTAAACCTTGGATATGTGGGGACGCTGCTCCACGCATAGTGAACACTTTTGAATGTTTGACGGCAAATCGAGATCATATCTTCAATAAGATGAGTATGGAGCCACATACTTTCCGCCATGTTACAAAGAACTCCTCCAGGCTTCAACGCTCTAGCTAGTGTTTCGAAGAAAGGCTTCTCAACAAGCGCTTGAGCAGGACCTATGGTTACATAGAGCGAAACATTGATTTAGAAACTCAAAAGCAAGAATCACCATGTACTAGTCAGATATCCAAAGACTTTTTGGAGACGAATCATACCAACGGGATCTGAAGAATCAACAATAATGGCATCATACTTCCCTTCAGGAGATTTGCGGAGGTACTCAGCAGCTGCCAGGAGAAAGAGGTATCAAAACACAAGGCAAATTTCAGAGAGGGTTTTTTTGAGTTGAGAAAGTAGAAGAATGATCAATTACCATCACCAATGTGAAGGTGAACACGAGGATCCTCAAATCCAACCGCTAAGTCAGGGAAGAACTTCTTAGACACCTACAAAACCAAATGAATCCTATATTCAGAGATAGAGCATAACTAAAAATTGTTCATACGTATGATAGGCAACAAGACCGTATATACTTACATCTATAACCATCTTGTCTATCTCACAAATGTCAATAGCCTCAACAGAGCTATGGCGAGAAATCTCTCGGAGAACACCACCATCACCTCCACCAACAACCAGAACCTGCAAACAATTTATACGGCAAAGTCCAGCATTAACAATAGCAACAAAACTGTCTATGCTTGACAATCCCTAATAAGAGTCTTCTCATGAGATTAAGTAATAAGAAGAGAGCTGTAACAACGCAAGCGCATTGTGTCCCGAAAGATTCGCCAGAAAGCCAAAATGATCACAAACTTTCAGTTGGATTAATAGCAAGAGGCCACAGGATATATAGACAACTAGAGAGTTTAAACTTTCAAGGTAAGAAGATTACATTTTTAGGGGAAGGTATAGAGCATAGAGGCAAATGGGCAATCATCTCCTGATATGCACATTCATCTTTTTCAGTCAGCTGTACAATTCCATCTAGAACAAGCACCTTTCCGTAGGTAGCTGACTGGAAAAAAAAAAAAACCAAGAACAAAAATGAGGCTATCCCAAAGAAGAAACATTACAAACTGCACAGCCAAACTGGAAGCAGACAGATTCAGAAGATGATAAGAACAATCGAATGAAAAAACAGAGATGCTGTTTGAAACCTCGAACACTAGGACTTCCTGAAAATCTGACTTGTCTTTGAACAAAACTTTCTCAACTTTCAGTGAGTGTGCTTCTCCTACAACCAACACATAAAACAACATAGCTTCACAAGTCAAATGAACAAACACAAAGACTCAGCAGGACCTCACACAAAGACAGATCTTAAGGTACACAAACAAATCTTAAGCTAGTAAGATAACGAAAGGCCAAAAATACAAGCTAATCAAGTGGTGACCTACCTGGCCACATAGGGTTATTGAAATAGACCGCTTTGCCTTTTTTCCCTGCATCCAGTAAAGAACAAGAAACCAACAATAAGAGACAGGTTCTGAGATAATTAGAGAAGCATGACAAGATAAAAAGAAAAGCAAATTAATATGACCAGGGCGAGGATGAGGCTCGGAGAACCATCCAGAAACAACAGTGGAGTGGCACTTAGCATCTTCCTCTGGTACGCATGCCAAAGCCTTGAGGCAACAAGAAGGTACAGCCTTCTCACAAACATTCCCATTACTCGCCTTCCCATCCATAATCTTCTGGCATGCCAAACCTTTTACGCCTACTCCCTCCATAGACAACCCTTTTCTTCTCCAGCTCCAGCCTCTGTATACTGCACACAAGACAAAAGTACAACTTGAGAATCCACACACAGCTTGAAAGCACAAAAAAGTAGCAAGGTTTAAAACTCACAGCTTTAAAATTAGATTTCTCGCAAAAGTTTCAGAGCCAAAAACATTCGTCTGCAAAAGAGAGCTGAAGATTTTGACCCCAGAGCCAAATTTAAGAAGAGGAAAGACAGGGGATGGAGGAGGAAAGTTGCCCACTAAGCCAAACTTTACATTAATTAACGAATCTTACAAAAACTGGAAAGTTTAACAATTTTTGGAGAAACGGTTGGTTCGAATATAAAAGTATATAACTTTAGGAAATCCATCTACCAAAATATGGTCGAAAATTTCATATTGCACCACCAAATGGCTTTGTTTTGGAGAATAGAAGAAAATAGGAGAAACAAGATGTCTTTTTTAATCCTTGAAAATATATGATGAACAGAGTGAAGTCATTATTTCCTAATCATTTTTCCACATAATTCTCTGGAAAACCAAACAAACAAAAATAGAGATAAAACATGAGAATAGGGTTTCCAAAAACCCAGGATCGTCCCAAAACCGCAACTTCTCAGAGAGAAGCGGAAAAAATCAGGCCGGAAATAAACCCCAACAATCAAGTTTCATCCACATCGGAAACAATCAAAACCTCTGAGATTATTCAAAATCAAAATAGTAAATGCGGAGAAGACAAATTAGAGGAGAGCGAGAGAGAGAGAGAGACAGAGAGGGAGAGAGAAGGACACCTGGTGGTTAACGGCGGAGAAGAGAGAGAGAGAGAGAGAGACTAATCGGAAGCTGAAACGTGATCTGAAGAAGAAACAGTGAGCGGGAAAGATTTAAGTAATTGAAAATAGAAAAAAGGAAGAAGGAATTTGGTTCTGTTTCTTTCGAATTTGGTCACTTTCTCTCTTTTTTATCTTTCGGTGTTGCGTTTCTCACTTCTCAGGCTCTCTCTCTCTGTAAAAGGGTTTGTTTTCTCAGTTGAAGAACCCACGACAGACTAAAAACAACTTTTTCTATTTCTTTTCTTTTAAATTATTAATTACTTCTCGTGGATTTATATGCATTTCTTATTACATTATTCTGATTTTTTTTTTTGCCAAAAAATATTCTGATTTATATACTCTTATTTCATTCTTGCAAACTCTTGTTTCATTTTTGCAACGCTTATAATTATCATTTATCCAATCACAAAAGTTGTAAGAACTAAGCATATAAAAAAAATGGTATTCCCAGTTTTTTATCGTGTTTTTTTTTTTTACTTTCATCTTGATAAAATTTTATATTGTTTATTGCTCAATCTTCCGACTAAATAAATTCTTATTATTTCAAATATTTTTACTACTATTAAGTGTATATTAGTTCAATTGTAAATATCGGTGTATATTGATTTATTGTGGATAAAGTCTCTTTTACCTTTAATTCACTTTTGTATATAAACAACATTGTAGCCACATTTATAGTTTAATGAGAATTAGTGAGATACTTTTAATATGGTATCAGAGAGAAAATAACTGATTTTTTCCGCTTTCTCTTACTTTCTCTCGCTTTCTCATCACTTTCTCGGCACTTTCCTCTTTGATTTCAGCTAGAATTCGTTACTCATTCCTCAATTCCTCTTGGATTTGATGAGTCTTTCGTGTTCTCAGCTGCTTTCCGAGATTGTTTGTGTCGTTGCGTTGTGGTTTTTCACGATTCTCTGTGACATTTCGTCTGTTCTCTTTCTCGCCATCTTCCTTTTCATTTGACCTCCGATTGTTGTCTCTCTTTGTTTTTCGGCACAATCTCTCTTTGTTTCTCGATCTCGCGACTCGCTTCTAGCTCTCAATCATGGCAGCACCTCCCGCGAATCACCTATTTCTTGATCAATATGAGAATCCATACTTTCTCCATAGCTCCGATCATGCCGGCTTGGTTCTCGTCTCCGATCGTCTTCAATCCGGCGCTGATTTTCATTCCTGGCGTTGCTTTGTTCGGATGGCTCTCAATGTGCGTAACAAGTTGGGTTTCATTGATGGTACGATTTCTAAACCACCTGATAATCATAGAGATGCCGGATCTTGGTCACGATGCAGTGACATGGTCGCAACTTGGATTATGAATTCGGTTAGCAAGAAAATTGGCCAGAGCTTGTTGTTTATGAGTACTGCGGAATCGATTTGGAAGAATCTATTAGCTAGGTTTAAGCAAGATGATGTTCCATGGGTTTTTGAGATCGAACAGCTTTTAGGCAGTCTCCAACAAGGCTCTATGGATGTTAGTAGCTACTACACCCAATTGATGACTTTGTGGGAAGAATATAAGAACCATATTGAGCTCCCGGTTTGCACTTGTGGACGCTGTGAATGCAATGCGGCTGGTCTATGGGAGTTTTTGCAACAACGCAGTAGGGTTACCAAGTTCTTGATGGGATTAAATGAAGCCTATGATTCTACACGTCCCCATATCTTGATGCTCAAACTGATGCCCTCCATTGAGGATGTTTTCAACATGGTTGCACAAGATGAAAGACAAAAGTCCATCAAGCCAAGTTCTCGGCAGGATAATGTGGTTTTTCATGAAACTGTTTTTTTCTTTTAAAACGGCCACTTCTGCTTCTGTTCCAAATGATTTGTTTTCAAAACCAATTTTACCTATGCCTATTCCTGTCAGTCTTGATCCTTTGTCGTTTACTCCTGCTCATACTCATAATGATGCATCTTCTTCACCTATCATAATATTGCATCTGATTCATTTCATTCATCTGCATCACACACGATCCTACTTCACCATTAGCACGAGAGACTGTATTAAACGCAGCACTGGACAGGATCGCCTAATCAGTGGCATGGCTAGGCCTAAACGTGTGCCAAAGGCTCCTGGTTACTTATCTGAGTATCACTGCTCCCTTACTCAAATTTCTAAACCTTTTTCTACTCCTTTTGATATTCCTCCTTCTACCTCTATTCCATCTACAACAGTTTATCCTCTTTCTAATGTCCTCACCTATTCTGCTCTTTCCCCTTTATATCAATCATACCTTTTATCCTATTCCCTTGAGATAGAGCCAACAACTTTTAAGCAGGCTATGACTTCTCCTCATTTTAGACATGCAATGAATGAGGAACTTGAGGCTATGGAGGTTAACAGGACTTGGACTATTGAATCTCTGCCTCCTGGAAAGAATGTTGTAGGTTGTAAATGGGTTTATACTATAAAGTATAAAGCTGATGGCACTATCGAGCATTATAAAGCCCGCCTCGTTGCAAAGGGCTTCACACACTCCAGTGGCTAAACTTGCTAGTGTCAAGCTTCTTCTTGGTCTTGCTGTGATTAAGGGTTGGAGTTTATGTCAGATGGATGTTTCTAACGCCTTCCTTCACAATGACTTGGACGAGGAGATATACATGAGCTTACCTCAGGGATACACTCTGGCTTCTGGTACTCTTCCTCCAAATCCGGTTTGTCGTTTCCACAAGTCCTTATATGGCTTGAAGCAAGCATCCCGACAATGGTATCATTGCTTATCTGATGTTCTTCTTAAGGCTGGTTTTCAGCAATCTGCGTCAGACAATACTCTATTTGTCAAACAGAATGGAGATAAATTCACTGTCGTTCTTGTTTATGTCGACGATATCATGATTGAAAGTAACAATGACATTTAGGTGTCTTCTCTCAAAGCTTCCCTCAGCTCGGAGTTCAAGATCAAGGATTTGGGAGAGCTACGTTTCTTTTTGGGACTTGAGATCGCTAGTTCTTCTGCTGGCATATCGGTTTGTCAACGGAAATACGCCTTGAACTTGTTATCTGATGCAGGTCTATTAGCTTGTAAGCCATGTTCAATTCCTATGGATCCTACGGTGAAACTCACAAAGGAATCTGGTACTGCTCTTCAGGATCCGACTCCGTACCGGGGTTTGGTTGGTCGACTACTTTATCTGACAATCACGAGGCCTGACATCACTTTTGCCGTTCATTGCCTCAGTCAGTTTATGCATTGCCCTACAGATGTGCATCTCACGGCTGCTCACAAGATCTTACGCTACCTCAAGAACAATCCGGGTCAAGGTCTTTTCTACTCTACTTCCTCTGATATGTGCCTTAATGCCTTCTCCGATGCAGATTGGGGTACTTGTACTGATTCCCGTCGCTCTGTCACTGGGTATTGCGTTTATCTTGGGAAGTCCATGATAACATGGAAGTCAAAGAAGCAGGATGTGGTTAGTCGTAGCAGCATTGAGTCGAAATATCGTAGTATGGCACAAGCTACATGTGAATTGCTTTGGTTGCAATAATTACTTACTGATTTGAAGATTCAAGTTTGCATCTCTGCAATGTTCTTTTGCGATAACAAGTCTGCCATCTACATTGCTATTAATCCGGTTTTTCACGAGTGTACTAAACATGTGGAGATAGATTGTCACACCGTTCGGGATCAGGTTAAAAATGGCTTCCTGAAATTGAAGTATGTTGCTAGCGAGAATCAACATGCTGACATCACTAAACCTCTTCACCCTGGTCCATTTTACTCTCATTTTTATCATATGTCTGTTTCAAGCCTCTTCTCATCACAACTGGGTTCTGAAACAGAGGCTTGAGGGGGGTATATTGAGTGTATATTGGTTCAATTGTAAATATCGGTGTATATTGATTTACTGTGGATAAGGTCTCATTTAGCCTTAATTCACCCTTGTATATAAACAACATTGCAGCCACATTTACAGTTTAATGAGAATTAGTGAGATACTTTTAATAACTACTATATTTACAATTTAATTTTTTTTTTTTAAGACTCACAAATAATTTATGGGTTTTTTTAGGTGAACATCCATATTGTACTTAAAAAATAAAGAATTTAGTTATGGAGTTTTGAAAAAATAATTGGGCCGGGTGACTTATTTTTTTTGTTGCGCAATAATAATTGTGTAACTAAACTCCATATTTTGGGACGAAATTACTCCTTATAACAAAAGCATGAGCTTTTAAGAGAGTGAGAAGGAAAATTGTTATACTATTTTATCATGTTCTGTATATTGTTGATATAGTAACCCAACTGATTTGTTTGTTGTCTTAGTTTTGTGAATTCAAATGCTCATGTTGTAAAAAAAGTGACAATCGTCCATGTCATCTACAAAGTGACAATTACAAATATTAAGAGAGACTAGACTAATACCCGCGCGTATGCGCGGGTTTTTCTGTTGTTATAATTTTTAAAAAATGTTGTTAAACAATTACAGATTTGTGACTAATATTTTGGTACGAAATGTAATATTATAAACTCTGACCCAAATAATACATGCATTTAAATTGTAAATTATTTGGTTAGTGATTGACTTTTAAATATATATTTTTGTATTATACTATATGTCTCTGTGCCCTCAACTTTTTTTGTTTACTCATCACCACTTAGATATATTTTCCCATATATTAGGAAAATGAATGTTTAATAGTGATTCAAGATGAAAGCTAAAGAATAATATTTTTGGAGTAATAGAAAGGTTTTCGTTACAATAAATTAAAATGTGTAGAAAATAAATAAGATTTAGAGTTGTCAAAAAGAAAGATGAAGAAAAGTCATGTCATGTGTCAATCAATGAAATACTAAAGAAAAGCCATGCTTAATTCAAAACTTCCATCATGAATTATAAAAGAGAAAACCAAATAATTTGGAAAGTTATGCATTGCATCTTAATCTATAGTTTAAGAGATTAATGAAATATTAATGTTCAGTTTTAAAAAAGAAGAAGTGGAAAAGTTATTTTTTTTTTCTAATTAACTGCTATGTGATAGGCTTTCCTATATCCACATGTCGCAAATATGGAAAGGGTACTTCGAAAATCATATATATGATTATTTTTTGTCAGAAAAAAAGAAATTATTTTTGTGAACAGAGGCTATAAAAATAGACCAACACAACCAATAACTATTTTAATGAAGTAAACTTTGAACGACTCGTTTTTTACAACGGTTTTGAGTTTAATTGATTTATTCCATGAGATTGATCAAGAACTGTTGTTGAGATTAGGCTAAAATTTCAAGTGATCCGTCAAGTTTGTATTTTTTTTTAAAGAACTGTGATTAACGATACATTTGTAAACTAGGTAGTTTTGTTATATCTTTCCGACATGATAAAAGAAAACAAAATTTGATTTAGTTTTACCACTATATACTACTCCGTATATGTATATTGTCGAACCAAAAAACTCGTAAATTTTGTTCCTTTTATATACTACCATGATCCATTTTATTAAATTCGTTTACGCTTTAAAGTAAACTATCTTTTCAAATAATTTATGCCAACCATCCATTTCATCCATTCGTTTCTTCTGTCCATTCGATTAGTAATCAAATGAGCTATTGAACTTTAACGCCAAGTGTGTAGTATATTGCTTCGTTGCTCTCTTGTCAAATCCAAAAATCTCAGTTTTATTTTCTAAAAACCTTTACCAATAGGAATTGATTGGTAGATGAAAAGTCATTATCTGAAATCAAAATACACAAGATGCGATTTGCGAAACACGCGTCGCCGAGTGAATGAAAGGTAAACAAATATTTGAAATGCTCATTTAATTAAACATCGCACAAGACGTCAACGTAAGCTTTTATTAAAAAAGTATAAACAAACGTGCAAAAGGTCCCACGACAAATGAATGAAAAGAAATGTCGGTGTCTTTAGTTGTTAGTCGCATTTTCCTCGTTCTAAAATCTCCTCCTCACGTCTGTCCTGAGCATCAAAACTATCGAAAACAAATGAAATAATCACATAGATTTTTTTGCTAACCAATAATCACATAGATTTCATTTAAGTGACTACTTTTTTTTATCTATAGTTGGATCTTGGATGCAATAATTCTACTACATCAGTTCTTGAATTTGTCATATACCTTGCATTTTGACTATTTTGTTTCCAGAAAAATATTATAGAAAAAATGATTCAAAATAACGTAAAAAAGCAAGTATACCATATGATTGTTTAAAGAAATTAACTACAAATGCTGCAAAGAAAGAAAAGAAACAACGAGCAAGTATAGCTAAGAATTAAAGTTCCGATCGAGGTGGCTCCGGAGAGTTCCGACACACCGGACAAGTGCCGTTTAGTTTCAGCCACTCGTCGATGCAGTCAGCGTGAAAGCAGTGTTGACATGGTGGCATTGTCTTAAGCGTCTCTTTTGGCTCGTACTCTGATAAACAGATTGAACAAGTGGCATCACCTACTTTGGGCAGTCTTTTGCTCTCTCCCAATACTATTTTTGGGTAAGAATCTATAGTCGGCCCATCAAGACCCGTTACCATGATACTGGACTGTAAATAACGGGCCTGAGTGTTGCTGTTGATATCTGGGCTTGGAACAAGACGACGTCGTTTGATGCATGAATTGATTTTGCTGTAAACGAAACAGAAAAGACCAAAGGTGATTAAAGCTCCTGGGATTCCGGCGCCGATTGCTATTGCGTAACGAGCTCTTCTTGGGATAGCTGAAATTTAGAGGAATACAAAAAATTTTCAAAACATAATGAGTCATGATGTGTATTGAAAAAGATAAGAAAAATGTAATTGGTAGGAAGAGAAGACTTCTTAATAAAATGGGTAACGATTGAATGCGTTGACTAAAAATAGAAGTAGGGGCAAAGCGTTAAAGGCAAATTTAAAGTGGAGAGTCAAAACTCAAAAGCATTGGAGGTTTCGTTATTATGGCAACGACCCTTGTGTCCACTTACTGATTATATCGCCCAACTTCTCACATTCTTCTCAATTCATGATGTCTTTTAACTTTTCTCTTTCTCTCAAATATTTATATTTTCTTACCGAAAAACATGTAAGAAAAAGACATAACAACCAACCACACCATAGTTGACAAAAAAAAAAACCCAACCAAACCATATTGTTACCTTTTTTTCCTTTGACGAGTCATTATTACAATTCACTTTTAAATGTCAAAGAGTCAAAATTTTACTCATGTTAAATGAATCCAACATATAAAGATTTTTCTATAGTAATGATTAATATGAAATAATTTTTGTTAGATGATTTATAATGATTAATATGAAATAATTTTTGTTAAAGATTTTTCTATAGTATATATAATATTTGAAATTATCAGTAAAAGAATCTTAAAACTTCTGTCATATACTTAAGGATAAGAAAGTTGAGGAAAATCAAAAACGCTTTTCATGTGTCATTTTTTCCCACACGATCGACTACTTTTCTTACATATATCGTAGTTTTTATGTACCTTTTCTACTATATCTGTTTGTAGTAGATGAATATGCGATGTGTGCAGTGTATTTTCGTGTTAATTCGTTAGTCAATATATCGTATTTCCACATACTAATCTACATTAGTCAATTTATCGTGTTGTGTTTTTCGGATTTATACAACCAGAACGGACAAAAATAATTAATTGGTTTATAACTCGTCATCCTACCGAATTTGTATGAATTTATAATTCTATACACACATAAACAACATGACTCATTCAACACAGAATTTCGTCATGATCTACGTCAAACCGATATATAATATAATTATATTCTAATCGTCTTACACTCTTAATTACTAATTTATTTTCACCTTATAGAAATGATTTTGTATTAGAGGGTGAAAATTAAAAGAATTACCTGGTTTATGAGCATCAGAGCAAATGGTTTCACTAGAGGAATTACTCTTAATCCCACACTTACCACCTCTAATCTCACACCGGCTACATCTCGGAACCCTCCAAGTGAGCCAGAGGTCACCGCTCAATTCCGAATACGACACGGTCTGCTCGTAAAACGGCCACCGAACCGGAACCTCAACGGTTTTCATTAACCGGCATGATTGAGACGACATGTAGTTCATCACTCTAGGCGACGCAGTTGCAAACACCGTGCTGTTTTTACCGCTCAGACACGTTATCGGATTCAACGGCCTGAACCGGAGATAGTCCGAAGTCGGGCAGTTGAAAAACGTGAAACGACGTGCGTAAACGCCGCTAAACGGCGACGTAGAAAGGTTTAGCTCCAAGATCCTTTTAGGAAGACAGTTCTTAGGGTCGTTGATCAGAATCTCTTGAGCTGCGTAGTCGATCTGTTCGACGGTGAAGTTACCGGAAAACGGCAGCGTTATGGTGGTTCGGTTAAAACCCTTAGTATCGCACGACAAGTCGAATCCTTTGTCGTAACCGCAAGATTTGGATTGATGTGAGTTTAAACGAAAAGGAAAACGGATAATCGGATCGCCATGGCGACAAACGGCGTTAGTGCATGTGGCAGTGGTCTTCGTCGGGATTATGAGAGAAAGAAACAAGAAAGAGAAAGGTATTATTTTTGTGAAATCCATTTTTTTTGTTGTTGTTGGAAACTAAAGCAAGTGACCAAATCCTTTTTGTAATTGAGAATGGTCCCATAATGTACGTAATCATTTGTCTTTTTTTGTTTGACGGCAGTGTGTATACGTAATGATTTTGATTTTTATTAGATTTATTTCAGTATTCTACTGTCTATTTAGTGTATTTATTACATCTACATATAATGTCTGGGAGACAAATAAACGATTTCGAGTATATTAATCATGTTAACGAGAGGAGAACAATCATTTTAAAAATAAGATGAACACCATATATGGTGATTGAATTACAGAATCGGGAGATAAGTAGAGGGACTACTGCTGGTTTTGTAATTCATATATTTACATACAAAATTGAAACCCTTCGACAATAAAGAAGAAGAGATAAGTAGATGGATTAGAAAAGTCAGCTCTTTCCGAACAAGTAAGAGTGTATGACTATGACCAAATTCCAAAGACTTTCTAATGGGATAATTTTTCATATAGATATTTAGTAACTAAACAAACTAAAAAGTCGTTAAGAAAGTTTCCACGTTTAACGAAAAGTCAAATCACAGATTTAATGTTAATGAATCCCATAACGACATTGGACTTCTTGTCCTTTTATAAGCATATCCACTGCATCAAGTGGAAGACCAATAAGCTCTATCGTTTTTTCCCAAACCTTGTTGGATGTTTCTAAGTTCCGAGCTTCTTTTGAAGGATTTGTAGGTTGACAATTCTGAGATATGTATGCGCAAACGGACTTATCATTGGTTTTAAGTTTTTCGCAGTAGTTTGGAATTTGAGAAGCTGTGGCCGAGAAGAGTGAGCTTCGACAACCTTCTTGTGGCGAATAGATGAAGTAAGGCAGGGCAGAGTAAATATCTTGAATTAACCGAGGAAGATCTCTAGTCTGCAAAATTTGATATATTTTGAAATGTTAGGCTATGTTGCATTTTGCATTTTGTAAACGTAATGAAGCATGCACGCAATTAAGGTCTTGGACTGGTCCTTTTTAATTCGGAATCAGACTGATGAAATTCGGTTATAGATGCCTAGTTCTGCTTTGTTGTCTATCTCGACTATCAATTATAAATTTTAGACAGTGGAAAAAAAAAAACTTTAACATATTTACATTTTTTTTCTTTCATAAATGACTTTTGAAAAATGCAAGCATGCACAAACACCAAATGCAAATATAAAGTTTATTTTTCTGTTTTCGTTTGGTGTTGCTTTTATAATTAATAAAAATAATTTGATTAAAGTGTTTAAATTTGTAAGTTCATTTAATTTGATAAAAATAAAACCACACTTAAGATGTAAGTAAACATGTATAATACTCACAACGTTCGTTTGGACAACACCAGGGGATAAACAAACGACGCTAATGCCGGTTTCCGGAGGCAGTTTTTTGAAAAGAACATTGTTAAACATAACCTGACCGATGAAAAGAACAAGAACACGTAATATACGTTTTAGATTAATTACTGAAACATCTACAAATAACAAAAAAAATGTTTCTTTTTCTACCTTCTATAAGTTTACCTGAGCGAGTTTGCTGCTAGAGTATCCTATCAAGCTTGAAAACTTTCTTTTACCAGAAACATGATTCATATCATCCGGATCGACAAAACCAACATAATGAATCTACAAAACAACGAATCAACAAAACATAATTTCATAGAGATAAGCAATGAAGCATATATCATAACACTATTTGAGCGGTGATGGATGATATATATACTTACAACAGAATTAACATTAATGATTCGACTTTGGGAAGCTCGGATAAGCGAAGGCAAAAGAAGTAGTGAAAGCAGAGCTGGAGCCAAATGGTTCACTTGCAAGTGTTGTTCATATCCATCTTTTGAGAATCTTTGTGCCCCTGCAAAATTTCGCATGCGCAACCAATTTAGCTGTTCTTTTCTTCCCTTGTCAAAGATCCCGATAGATTTAGGCTTTTAGCATATGAATTTTGAACATGAATTTGCATAGAAAATGAAAGGAAAAATAAATAATATTTGCTGTTTATGAGTTTGTACATGCAATTTACTTGGCTTTTAATATTTATGTTTAGCGTTTTCATGTTCGATTTGAAAACAGTTACAATTTGTGTAAAAAT
Organism: Noccaea bulbosa; assembly: GCA_900406535.1. Lineage (NCBI taxonomy): Eukaryota > Viridiplantae > Streptophyta > Magnoliopsida > Brassicales > Brassicaceae > Noccaea > Noccaea bulbosa. Next base: position 19,360 of record OVBJ01000865.1, on the reverse strand, counting down.
ATGTGATGACATTTGCATTTCGCAAAAGCAAAGCTTTTTTCATTTAGCGTTATAGTTTGCATTTGCACTTTTAAAGATAGATTCACGTTTGCATTTGCTTGCAAACACCAATGAAAAAACAGGTTTACATTTAGTATTTGTGGTTGCGTTAATGATTATATTTTCACTTTTAAATTTGAAATGGCCTAACATGTTTTTTTTTTTTTAGGAAAAAATACAAAATAATCTCACAGAACTTGAATTCTATTTTTTAACAAGATCTAAAAATCAAAATTTTAATAATCCTGAGCCGGCTATGGTTTAGCATACTGTGATCTATATATATAAAAAAAGAAAATCAAGCTCGACATCGAAACTACTTTGAAAAAAAGGAACAATATTTGTATGTCCGTACATCTATTAATACCCTACCTCAGTGGCAGTATATATGCAGAAAACATGGCAATCTAATTAAATGCCATTTGATTGCAAAACAAATCCGCACATCTATTAATACCCCACCTTAGTGGCATTATTATATATGCAGAAAACATGGCAGTCTAAACGCCATTTGATTGCAAAACAAATTCGTCATACATTGTTCCAACACCACATGAGTGAAAGAATATTGACTGACAAACCGCTAGCTCTATATGAAATTCGAGACCCCAAGCAAAAGTTTTTTTTTTTTGTGGCTCATCATTTATTATTGACCTTTGAAGAAAAAAAAACGGATAAAGAAAATTAACTTTCTATTTCACTTTTCTCAGCGAAAATGTAAAAACTGCATTTGAAACAATCGAGATCTAAACCTAGCTCATGTAATCCATCTTCTAAACAAGTTGAAAACATGAGTTTCAAACCCGCCAATAAACAATGAAAATTTGGGATCTCATTTAGTCATCGCTACTTGATGTATCATGGACCTTTACATGTATCTACGATCAACCCAAATTGGGTAAAGTTAGAGTATGAGCGACTTTGATACCTCATCAATATAGCAATAGGCCAATAGCAATAGGCATCACAATAAGAAGGAATAAGGCTTATAACTGCTAAAAAACTGTAAATAACAATAAAACAAACCTCCCATAGCAAACCTTCCGGCATTGTTAATCAGAACATGCAAAGGTGCTAACCGTGCGTTCCACGCATTGCTAAATCTGACTACGGAATCTAAAGAGAGAAGATCAAGTTCCATCACCTTGAGAAAAAAAAAAAAAAAACATATGTTCATTGTTAATTTTGATTGTCACTGATCCAATCCATTAGAGAGGGATCCATCTTAACATTATAACCAAAAAGAAAATAAAAAATTAGAGAAGGATCACAAATACACAATAGTTATTTTGTCTACAAATACGGATAACGAAACAAAACCTTCCTAATTATAAAATTCTTGAACTTTATCAAAAAAAATTTTTTTAATACAATTCATAAGTAGATTTAAGTTTTGTCTATAGATATTTGTTAAGGCAAGTCCACAAGAATCATTCGGGGTCTTTTTTTTTTTTTTTTTTTTTTTTTTTTCTTTTTTTAAACCGTGAATTAAAATTTAATTGAAAAAACCACTATAGGTTTCAAGTTCAACCAACAAAAAACCACTATAGGTTTTTTCCCAAATGATATAAAACGGATATGATCATATATGTACTATAAAGCTGATAAAGAAAATTAATCAAAAATCTACCTGAATATTAAGTGGGAGTCCTTTACCACTAGCAGACCACTTGGTCTGCCATTGTTGAATCAGCTCATGACCCGCTCTCGTGTTCCTTACCGCCATAACAACATGAGCACCAGCCTCTGAAAGCTGCCTGTAATTTCACACAACAAGTAAATATATTATAAAAGATTCACATAATAACTTATTTTCTCTAACATAAAAACTCAAAAATCAGAAACTACATGAAAAAGCAATCTTGGACCTAGCGGTTTCGGAGCCAATGCCACTAGTGGAGCCAGTGACAATGCAGGTTAAGTGGTTTAGAGGAGGAAGAGGAAATGGGTTGTGTAAGTGAGAAGCCATTACTCTCTGCAAAAACATCTCCTGCAAAACATTAGACAATCCTCTTAACCACTCAATCCACCCTAAACCATCCTTCCTCTTTGTCTTCTTCAACGTCACCGTTTCACTACTCATCTTTTTCTTCTTCGGTGTTCACAACGCAGAGAGAGAGAAAGACCAAAAGGATTATATATTGATCATTGCGTCAAAAATCTAGAAACGTGATAAAGCAATTCTAGTTAACTAATCCATAAGTTAAATCCTGTGACACCTCGGACTTGCTGGTAAGTGGTAACCCGTCCTTGCCGTTACTAATGATTATTAGTTGGCCGTTAATTATATACTATTATCATTATCTTTATTATTACTACTACAAGAGAACCCGCCATGCATTTTTTTCATATGTTATGTGTTTGAAAATTTAAGTACCAATTAAATTATTGTTAATATATAGTCATTGTAAGGATGTTATATAGATAGAAAATTGGTAAAGAGCGTATAACGTACATCGACTTTAATGTCCTCTTGTTTTTTCATGTTCTATGGTCACGTTCTGCTTTGAAAGAAAGGATATGCAGACTGCATCTCTGTATTTTTGTTTTGTAAGTAACTTTGTTGATTATGCAACCTATATGTGCAATTTAATGATTGTATAATATTTTGGAGTTCATGATCAATATGATGAATTTGTTTGCAACTTGTAACTTAACTTGATTTCTATTAAAAAAAATATTCTGTGAATTCTCATGGAAGTTATTATTTATGTGAAGCTCATCGTATCTACGAGTTTTGTTTGGCATTGGAATCTTGAAGACTCACTCACATACTCTTGACGAAGAAGAGTGTTCAAAATATTCATGAGAAGATCTCTTTTATCTTGGATTCTAGGCATAACTGTAGAACTTTTTATATAGCAAACGAAATAATTAAACTACTAAAAAAATCAGCACAGATACAAATTTGTGGGCACTAAAAAGTAGGCAACAAGAGGCTTTTTAAACAACAATCAACAAAGAATGCCGAGAGCTATTCCCTGAGAGCCTGAGAACTGATCCTTCATCTTTTAGAATGTGTGTAGTGTAGTATTATAATGCACCTCTGAGGTAAAGTCCTAGAAGCTTCTAAGATGTATAAATGGAGAAAAAGATCAGAGGCTATATCACCTTGGAATAGACTTGTGAGAAAGACTTATTCTTGATGAGTTCCATAACGACATTGGACCTCTTCTCCTTCTATAAGCCTCTCCAATGCATCAAGAGGAAGACCGATGAGCTCTATCGTCTTTTCCCAAACTCTGTTTGCTGTTTCCACGTTGTGAGCTTCTTCTGAAGGCTTTGTGTGTTTGCAGTCTTGAGATATGAATGTACAAATGGGCTTCTTCTCATCGGTTTTTAGCTTCTCGCAATGCTCTGGAACCTGAGCGTCTGTCGCTGCGAAAAGTGTGCTTCTACAGCCTTCTTGAGGCGAAAAGATGAAATAAGGTATCAGCGCGTATTGAACTTGAACAGATCTTGGCAAGTCCCTCGCCTGCATATTCGGATGTTTAAAATGTGATCCTATAAGTTGCGAAGAAAAGAGCAAATGGAGTGACACTTATAGTAATAATACTCACAACATTTGTTAGGACAATCCCTGGGGATAAACAAGCAACGCTAATGCGAGTCTCTAGAGGCAGCCTTTTGAAAAGAACATTGCTAAACATAACCTGACAAGATGAGATTGAAGGGAAATAGAAAGTGAAATCCAATTAGTTTCTGTGATCAAGAAACCGAAGAACAGCAAAAACATTGAAATAAGTTCACCTGTGCAAGCTTGCTACCGGAATATCCTACAAGGCTTGTATAGTTTCGTCTACCAGATACCACATTCATGTCATCCGGGTCAACAAAGCCGACATAGTGCATCTACCAGAAGAAAAAAAGTGAACCAAACAAAAGATGATCTTGCATGAGATGGAAATAAATGTACAAGTGCAGCAGAGTTTCACAGAGATAGGCAAATGAAGTCTCTGCATTTAGACACCAAGAAGATCCAAACTTGTCGACATCATTACTAATGCCAGAGAGATTACAAAACTAGACGACAAAATTTTGCAGTGATGATGATACTTACAACAGAGTTGACGTTAATGATTCGGCTTGGGGAGCCTCGGTTAAGCGAGGGCAAAAGGAGTAGCGAAAGCAACGCTGGAGCTAGATGGTTCACTTGCATGTGCTGTTCATATCCATCCTCTGAGAACTTCTGTTCCTCTGCATAAATCAACTTAGCTGGTGTTTACCCCAACATGTTTGCAGAAAATGTAGCAATCTGAAGGTCACTGATTACTAAATAAACCAGGGGACAGTGATACACAAACACTAATAAGGAAACTTCCGGAAGAATTACTGAATAAACATGCAAATTTAACCAATTGGGTCCATCAAGTTGAAGTATAAACAATGGTGAATGGTGCAAGAGTATGGCTTTGAGACCTCAATGCTATAACAACAGGTTAGTGATATGCAGAACGGTAGAAAGCTCAAAGCTTTGCAGCTAAAATGCAATAAAACCAACCTCCCATGGCAAATATGCCGGCATTGTTAATCAGAACATGCAAAGGGACTGAACGAGCGTTCCACTCATTGCTAAATTTGACGACAGAATCCAGAGAGAGAAGGTCAAGTNAAAAAAAAAAAAAAAAAAAAAAAAAAAATCTCACTATCAGCCATTTGGATGTTATGTCAATAACATACACACTACACTTAATCTCCCAGATCCTTGCACAGATTCTTTTACTAGTAAAGTGGGGAAATGCACAGTTTTTTTTCTCTAACAAGGAAACAAAAATCTTCTCAAGTACACATTCTTGACTAAGATTTAGTCCAAAAGCAGCACATGGAGATGTCATACTCACAAGTCTAACAATATGTGATGATCAGATTTTAGTTTACCTCGATGTTAAGAGGGAGGCCTTTACCAGACCAATCTTTCTGCCATTGTTGAATCAGCTCATGAGCTGCCTTTGTGTTCCTCACCGCCATTACAACATGAGCGCCAGCTTCCGCAAGCTGCCTGCGATTTCAAAACACATTCCTTCACTAACACAAGTAATCAATTCCTTTTGAATCAACCAACACGAAATTCGTCAAAAAAGATCAACGCAAAGTTGGGTTATAATAAATGGGTAAAGAAATTGACCTAGCGGTTTCGCGACCAATGCCGCTGGTGGAGCCAGTGACAATGCAGGTTAAGTGATTGAGTGGGGGAAGAGGGAGTGGATTCTGTAGATGAGAAGACATGAATCTCTGGAAGAGAAACTCGTGGAATACGCAAAGCCAACCTCTGATCCATTCCATCCACCCCAAAGCTTCCTTCTTCTTCTTCTTCGTCATCCTCGACGAAATCGTTTCACTGCTCATCTTCTTCTTCTTCTTCTTCTTCCTGAGACGAGAGATCTATCACAAGACGCAAATAGAGCGAGACAAAAACAGTATTTGCTAAAACCAACTGACATTTTTTTTTAATTAATGTATTTTATTTCGGTTTATTTCGGTTTGGTATGAAAATGCCAAATAACCAAATTCTTGGATTCAAAGAAGTGAAGAACTAATTATCAAAAAGATCGATATTAATCACATCAATATAATCTTTAGCTACACAAAAAGACATTCGAGAAATCGAAAATATGCTCTTTTACAAGCGAAGACTTTGCTTGTATCTCTCTCTAAGCAAAGCTAGCCTTCTCCTAAACTTAAACTTGTCATCTTTCATCTCCAATTTCTCCAAAAAATGCAAAATCTTCTGGAGAGTGATAACGAGCTCTTCAGCTGAAGAACCAAACTCTTTCTCTTGGATCATCAACACCCTTTTCAGCAAACCGAGTACTTCTCCATCGTCTCTTCCTAATCTCGCCTGGATCGATACCAGACAGTCCAATGCCTCACCTGCATAGGGTATTATAAGAGATTTATTACCATCACTTTGGATAACCGAAAGCTTGCAACTTTTGTCCATAAACATCAGCTTTTCAATAGATTTGGATCAAACATGTTCAAATGAGAAGACCAGCAAGACATTTCATTAAGCTTGATCATGTTATGGAGAGAGCTATACCAACAGGGAGAGATTCTTTCCCAAAAGCCTTCTCTCGGATGCGCAGAACCTTTAAGGCTATTTGCTCGGCTTCCTCATCACGGTTCAGTTGAGAAAGAGTGACTGCAAGATTCAGCATTGGGAACGTTATGGACTGATCCTCTGAACCAACCGACTTCTCCATGATGTCCAAACAAGTTCTCAGCAATCGCTCGGCCTCCACATAGTTCTTGGAGCGTGTATAAGATGCTGCAAGGTTTATAAGATGTGTAGCCGTGCTTGGATGGTTTTTCCCTCTGCATCTCTCGTTTATCAATAAGCATTCTTCTAGTAGCTCTCGTCCTTCGTTTCCCCTGTGCACAGAGCCAACATGAACGCTTAACATGAATGGTTTCGTTGAGTTCAGAGGAATAAGCTTTTTACCTCCCAACATAATGAAGCAGCTCAGCAAGATCTATCCTCATGTTTTCTAAGATAGCATTGTCTACAGCCATATAATTTGAATCTTTGATGATTCGTAGAGCCTTCTTGTAGAGACCTACCGCTTCATCTGCATCGCCTGTTGAGAAAACCCGAATCACAAAGACCATCTTCTTTTGAAACAAGAGAGAATGGGGAATCTATTTGATATAACCCACCTTTTGTGCACTTTGCATTAGCTAGTGAGCACATGGCCATACCAACTCTTCCATCTTTCTCTCCGTACGTCTTCTTGTATATATTTAATATCCTACAAGAAAGAAGAAGGAAAGACTTCTGACCATTAACCATATGGATCACATAACTTGCTAATAAGAAGTGTAGAAAGTTCTGACCAAAGGCTCTACCTGGTAAAAGGAATCTCTGCCTCATCAGCTTTACCTTCTTTGAGCAGAAGTTTACCGAGAGCAAACAACGGCACCACTAGATCCTCACTTTCAGAGCCTCTATTCCGTTCCAAGAGAGCCACCGCACGCTCGTAAACACTAACCGCTTCAGTGGCGTTTCCATATGAGCCAAAACTCTTAGCCAACGCAAGTAATGGTGTGACAAGTAGAGTATCACATTCACCTAGCAGAGAAGGTAAATTGTTGGTTCAAGGCCCAATGAAGATACGTATACCAAAACACAAGATTACAAGAAGATTACCGTATCTGTTCTCTAATATACCAACAGCTCTTTGATGCGTGAGTAGAGCGTTTTCAAACATCCCTATTGCAGAATACATACTTCCAACATGCATCAGTACTGAATCCAAAAGAGGTTCCGAGTCCTTTAACTTATCAACAATCTTGTTAATCTGCATTTGTTATATACTTTAGACGAAAACACAGCTACAAAGCAATATGATTTTTTGTTTTATTTTTATTTTTACTATTGAACTTACCATGTGAAGCAATGCAGGAAGGGGTTTCAAGTCTCCAAGAGCCATATAACCCAATGCAATGATGTCAAGAAGAGCTGCTTGTTCGATACCTTTGGAACCGGAATCAATCTCTTCTTTCACAGCAATGTAATTAGCTCGAAGAAGCTCCATTGCGTCTCTTTCCTTGCCAGTCTTGACCATGGATTTGACTTCATTGAACAACTCTTGCAACTCCATCTCGAATTCCTTCATCCCATTAACACTTTTGCTTTGAGTAGCCCTGTTTAGCCAAAAAAAAAAAAAAAAAACAGAAGTCAACCAAAATCTTCATTTCCTGAGTTAAAACAAGAAAGAAACAGCAATCAGTCAATAAATTTCTGACCTCTGAACTTCAGAAACGCCGGAAGTAGCACGAGTCTTCAGCCTCATCGAAGCTGATGAAAAGTGGCGGGCGGGGATCAAGTAGAGCTTAGGCTTGCGTTTCTGATCACGGAAACAGGCACATTGCAATGAAGAATCTCTCGAGGAAAGAGCCGGCTGAGAACGAAATAGACTCGCCCTGAAACTTCAAAATCGAAAAATCAGCCAAATTCTGTAAGAGACCTAATTTTAGCTGAGAGAGAAAAATTCATTTACCAGTTGGTGAGCAAAATGGCCGGAGGAAGAAGAGAAGTAGAAGACACCATTGATGACAGAGAGAGAGAGAGAGCAAGCGAGAGAGTGTGAAGCTCTGGCCACGGTTCCGCCGAGTCGCCGACCAGAGAGATAATATTAACTCCGGTGATCTATCGGTATGACTGAGATAGGCCCAAAATAAGAGAATCTTACGAATTAGCCCCAAACGTTCTTATTGGTGATAAATAGACCCATTTACACATGTGGCTTTTCTTAATACTCGCAGAAAACCTGAAATTTAAACCTTGATTTTTCCCATCATGGTTTAAATTTAAAACCGGATTAAACCCGGTTTATACAACAACGTAGAAAAGATCTAAGTAAGGAAAATGCAACTGATTTATGTCATTAAACTACAATGTTTCTGCAATTCCAAGGCTACATGAAACATATTGAAGTAGGAAACTATCAATAGTTTTGAGTTTTGACTTTGAGAATCTTCTACGAGTTTTCCATTTGTAACTTATTGCTAAAATTTTGATGCCCTTATAGAAGATTTAACGATTTTCCTTTTTTTTTTTTTTTGTTAATTAGGTATAGCATAAATCACTATGTTCGGTAAGAAATTTAACTATATGCGTTTTGTTATCAAGAAGAAGAAGTTTTTGGTATACATTGAGAGATGATGACAAAGGAAAATAATTGCATATATACTTGTACTTGATGAGCTAATAAATCTCTAAGGAAATGGACTTTTATTTCTTCAACTCATCAATCATTCAATCCCTTGAAATAAAAAACAAAACAATACACCCTTTTTGTTGTATGGCGATGTTCTTAGAATCGTTGAAGATTAGCAATATCAGTTTTTATTTACTTCGAGTGAATCAATACATTAGGTTCAAAATCGAATAATATTTTTAGATCCAAACTGAGCATTGGTCAATGTTATACAACAGAAGAAACTGTGTACTATATATTATCTATGTTGCAAATCTTGCGACATATGTTTTGCAGTTTTATACAGGTGTTTGAAGAAGACAATCGTTTGAAGACGAGTGTGTGAAAGGCTTATGGGAGAACAAGATTGCCTAGATTTCATTTCTTTGTTGTTTTGTCTTATAGTTTTAGATGAGGTTTGGCTGTAATTTTCATTATTTATGTATTTTCTATGTAATCTTCTTCATTATGTTAAATATTAATAAAGTTAGATGTTATAAAAAAATAAAAAAACAGTAATTAATTAATTACATAATGAAAGCTTTATCAACGGTGGAAAAAAAGTGAACGGCAAGATCGACGGTCAATAAAGCGCTAGCATCACTAATAATTTATTGGGCTTTAAAGCCCAGTTAATAAGACGAAGAGAATTTGTCCCACATCGACAACGCTGGGATTTCTTGAACTGTATATATATAATTTGTCTGAGACTTAAAGATCGGGTTGGTTACGGGCCTATACTATGAGAGTTGTCAGACCTTCAACTCTCTGTAGCTTCCGGGGCTTCTCTTTTGCTTTTTTTTTTTGAACCGAAATCATCTGGTTTTTCGGTTTGCGATTTATGCTCTCTCACAGCTAGAGAAAACGGAGACAATTAACTGTGAGTCTGTGACAGATAAATAGACCCATTTACACACGTGAGTGACCTTTCTTAACGATTGCAGAAAACCCGAAATTTATTCATGTTCTTATCCTTCTTATGGTCGAATCCGGTGTTGATACAAAACTCGAATCATGGTTTAAATTTAAAACCGGATCAAACCCGGTTTAGACAACTAGGTAGAAAAGAACAAAGGAAGGAAAATGAAACTGATTTGTGCCATTAAAAACTAGAATGTTTCTGCAATCTCATGAAACAGACTGAAGTAGAAAAGAAAACTATCAATGAGAAGAGAGTTTCAGAAGATTTCAATGGCCACGAACTTTGACTTTGAGAATCCATTGAACAGTTCCTTGTGGCAAAGGAATAGTCTTTGGGAATTTCAAAGGCACCTCATACTCGCCAAAAGTTTCCAATGGCGTTGGTAGAACCACATTGTCCGGATCAATCTTCACACAAAGCTGTCTCGCCACCTTGCAAAAACAAACACAGTAACTGATCATGACAAATTGGCAAGATCTACTACTAATAAAGATTTAATTACATGTCACACACATAGTTGATAAAGATGGTACAAGGAAGGAACAACTTTTACCTCAGAGACTATCTCTTCTTTCGTCACAGGCGTTTGTACATCAGGTTTGTCCTCTTTTGAGGACCGGTTTTTGAACTTTTCCTTGTCAATCAACTTCCTCAGTACCTGTTAGTCAATCAAGCAAAAATGGGTCAGTCTCATAGAACTAAATCTGATAGCAAGTTCCTGAATATTCCCCCCCCCCCCAAGAGCAAGAATGTTGTGTAAAATTACCAAGTTGGCATTCGCCAGGCGCTTTGCGGCCTTTTCAAACTCTTTTGTCTGGACTTGAGAAGTTTTATGAACCACCTTAACCTCTTCCTTTTCTTCATAATTACGCATCTGAAACAGATTCCCACCAAGAAATCAAATGTCTATATAGCTAAGCACCTCTTAACTTTACCAAATAACACTATACATCATCACCAAGAACGCAAACTAGCTAGAGCAACAACAAAAGGCAGAAAACAACTAGCGTGTTGCTCTACAACCTCAGAGAAGAAAGGAAGTAGGAAATGTGAAGCATATTTACCTTGCGTTGCTCCCGGATGAGATGAGCATACTTGTCAATGTTTGGCACAGCAAGAAGTTTGGGCATAAGACAATTCCTGAAGTATCCGGCAGCTACCTTCACCGTCTCACCGGCTTTCCCAAGCTTCTCTATCCCCTAAAAACACAAATCAAAAACAAACCCCACCATCTGATTCAATTCAAATCCAAAGAAATGAGAATGGAAATCGACTTTTTGTTAATGGAAAACTCGGGAAAAGAGAAATGCATTCGAGAATCACCCACCGTTGTGAGAATGACTTCCAATTTTCTGTATCGAACTCCTTGACAGGCGAAAAGGAGAGGATGGTGGATCGCATTTTCAGATTTGTGGAAAGCCGTTCCTCTGTAGACTACATGCCGAATCACGTTTCGGCTTTGCGCCACATGAGCCATTTTTTTCCGATTCAACGAGATTCTCTGCCGGCGAAGGAATACAAAGAGATTCAACACTAAAACCTAGGGTACGAAGGATATGAGTGAGAAAACAAAGAGATGATAAAGGAAGAATCACCAGTGGAGCGGCAACGGTGAACGGCGACGGCGGTGGGATGCGATTCGACGTCTCCTTTTCACGAAATAGAAGAAAGGCGAGGTTTTAGATGTGGCCAATTTTGCAAAATGAGACTTTAAGATTTAATTACTCTTTTAACCCTAAACTTTTCTGGTTTACCAAATATTGCCCGTATCCCCAGAGAACATAATAGAAACGCAGCGTTTACGCACCTCTTCGAGAAACAACTTACTGTTTTTAACAAAACTAAATAAACAGCACGCCGGGCCGGCTATACAAAAACTAAACGTTCTGTTTCAATGGAATGATGACATAGTTTTTTTAGTTTTTCACTACCAACATGTTACATTACGCATTGATTTCAAGTTTGGGCAGCTATCAAGAAAGGTTGGTAACCATTTCAAACAAGAAAAATATCAGACATATAGGAACAAGAAAAGAAATATTATGTGGGTCATTAACTTTCGTGACTGAAAATGTACATGTCCAATAGCGGAATTGACATGATGTACATTTCCTAGTTATATATATATATATATACTCCTTTTGTTCTTTTCTCTCTCCTTGTATTACCAATAACGTCACCCAATGTCACTTGTTACATGACTACATGAGTAGCTTACGATGATAAAGTATTGAAAAATACAGGCCAAGTCACTTCATTGCTTAACTTGTGCATATAAACAACCTTCCTTGGATATGTTTACAAGCCAAAAGAGGGCAGATTAAGCAACCCTAATAGTCTCAAGAGATGGAAAAAGATAGTTTCGCTACGCAAAAAGAAACATAAACAAAAGCCTGCCACCTGCATTTCTTGAGTTGCAAGAGAAGAGCTCAAGCTTCACATCTTCTCTCTCTCTCTATCTCTCTAGTCTTTAGTCTTTACCAATCAAAGTACGACGACTTCACACGTGACAGAGCGTCTTGGGATTTTGAGGAGGCTCTTGAAGATGACATTTTGTGTTGCATAACAATTCAGACGTAACGTCAGTTTCTTGAGGATAGCAGAGCTCTCTAGGAAGTACCTTATTAGCTTCATCTCTGCAACATGTCCTGAGATGCTGCTTTTGATATCGACAAACTCAAGCGACGATGACAAGCACTCTGGCACAGAGGAAAAACTTATTTGATTCATCTCAAAGGAACACACGTCCTCATAATCACCAACCCATACCTGAGGATTACACAAAACGTTAAAGATTAAGACGAAATCTTCATAGAGATGAGACAAATCATAGGGTTGTGCAAAAATCATCACCAAGATGAGTGATTTCAGGTTGGGGCAGATCTCGAGAAACGTTGGTAACCATTTAATATCAGTTGGGTAGAGCTTAGTATGCAGGAAGGACAAGTTACGAAATCGAGGCACCGGTTCAAGTTTCGAGTATAGACAGATGGCCTGAGAACAAAGACAGACAATATATTTCAGGGTAGATAAACTTTCCTTGACGAAGAACATGTATCTGACAGACAAAGATATACCTTGAAGGTGTCCCAACATATGATCATCTCCTTGATCCCTGAAATTCCCGGGAGAAATTCACGGATCATACTTGTCTTGGTTAAAACGTGTGCTTCTTCAAATTCCCACTCCCCCAAACCAAAGGCGAGCCAAATATCTAACTTGGCATTGGGATGAATATTCTTTACAATAAAGCTTTCTGACAAGTTATCTCTGATGCTCAAAAAGCCTAGTAGAGGAGCATCAATCACAACTTGTGAACCAACCTTATACCAACGAAACTGTAAGTTTATCCTCAGCTTAGTCAGTGACCTAGAGGACACCCGAAAGACTGTTGCACCAACAGTTTCACATCCAACAACCGTCAGTTCCTCCAAGACGGGACAGGATGAGACGAGTCCCTCGAAAGTGGCCTCATTGGGATAACAAATAAGTTCTAAATGCATAGTTTTAAGGCAAGGCAAGGAAACTGAGCCGGCGATGGTAAGCTTTGACAACTCTGCATCACGGAAGCTCGCCTGAAAGAGTTTCAAGTAAACCAGTGTCTTGCAGGTATACAAACTTAGGGGCATCTCGCAGTTCTCAGGTTTTGAATCATATCTAACGTCTAGATGTTGAATCTTCCGCTTAACTAATGCATCAATCCACGAGGTGAGATAAGAGTCACCATATACTTTATTATAACCAATATATAACTTGACTTTGTGTATGCAAGAACCCCTGTTGGCATCCAAGAACCTGCAACCAAAACTCATAAAGGCATGGGAATCTGGGAAATTTTCGGAGCTCAGATCCAAACTAGGAACCCATAGCCAGAGACTCCTCCATCTGGCTGAGAGAAGGCTTGTGCTAACAGTTTCCTTTGTGGAGAGATGAGAAAGTATCTGACATATCAAAGGATCTGGTAGTTCGCTTATCCTATCAAATCCCTTCAGTCTACTACTATTAGTTAACCTTTTGGAACGAGCCTGTCTGGCTTTCCCTCTACCAACCATTTTTTTTATTTTTTTTTTTTCATTCTAGAAAGCTTTTCAGAACAAACTAGAATCTGCAAACAAACGATTCAAGTTTCAGAGACACAGTTTAGATGCGAAGCTAATAGGAACACAAAAGGCTTGTAACCAACACCAATCAAAAACTCTCCTTCATAAAGTATAACATCAACATTCGATCGATGGAAGACGAAGAAGAAGCATCGTGGCATGGCATAACATAAGCAGATGCAAATTTCTTTTACAGAGGCAGAAGAAGAGGAACTTACGGTGTATCGGAATGAAATCAATTGCCGGCGGAATTGTCAGAGAGTGGTTTCGCCGACCGTGAATGGAATGAGTTACCGGCAATTTGGGAATATCACTTGCTTGCAAATCACGTCTTTTACAATGAAAGCGTTTTGTGACTTGTTGGTTTAGCAAAAAGTACGCCCTATCCCGCGATATGACGTCAACTGAAGAGAAACGCAGCGTTTGTCGTAGACGACAAGGCGTGCAAGGTTCTTCTCCGAAAAACCCTACTTTGATAAAATTACTTGAAGTTATTAACAGAACCAAAGAAACACCTCGCCGTTTCTTAGCAACTACACTCAAAAGTCTCAAACGTTCCGTTCCATCCGGACTAGACGTGATTTTGGTTTTGGTTATGCAAAAAGCAAAAATGCCAGGCCTTACTTGAGATTAAACGTTGATGACTTGTATAAGTTACAAAAACAAAGGAAAACACTAATAGACAACATAGACAGACACTAAAGCCTGAAGTTCAATATGTTCATCTAAAACCCTACCTGTTACCGACTCAACAATTCATACAAACACCACATTTTTTCTCAGTTTCTTGATTGATTCCATGTTTAACCGATGATGATGAGGTCCAAGTTCACGGTCCATCCTCTTGTACTGAAACCAAATAATGGAACAATGGTGAGTCCTATAGATCAGTGACTGATATTTGATATTTAGTTTGATGAAAAGAGAGAAACTTACTGCTCAAGATGAAGCCTTGAAGCAAGCTCTGAGCTCTCTCTGCCTGCTCTGGTGTTCCCGAAATTCTAATGATGTTCTGTGTTTCTTCCGGTCGGTCTTCTACTAAGGTTACACTAGCTCCAGACCACTGTGATCAAGTCAGAAAGAAAAGAAAAGACAAAGAGTCAGAGATTTGATTTAAAGACGTGATTTGCAACCAATCTAGTTTCCAGTTGATAAGAGTGTTACCTCACTGATTTGTGCAAGCTTGTTTCTTGATTTCGAAACAAGCTTAGGGATAGCCAGGTCTGGTAATACAACTTCAAGAGTGCTCCTTGTAACAAGTGGCACCGACATTCTACATAACAAGAAGGAGCACTTATTGTTCTTGGAATCTATTTTTGTCTACGGAAAAAAAATATTCCAAATTTTGGGAGTTTTCTCTACCTGCTTGTTGTGACAGGAACCTCATCCCGGTGTTCGCTTTCACGTCCTTGCTAAGAAAACCAAGAGAAAATGTATGTTAATACAAGAACATTGCACAGAAGGACAAGAACTGATAAGCTACCTCCAGAGTATTCAAGTCACTGTGCATAACCAGATTGCAATGTCACTACTATCAATAAATCTTGAGTCTAACTGATAATGAATGAATTTTTATTGACAAGATATGAAATATAAAACCTTAAACTGTGGAGCGATTGCGCTAGCTTGCAGCAAGTTAATGTTGAAACCGATAAGACCTTCACGGGATTGACTTGTGTTGTTCGATGAAGCAACTTCTATTGCTCCTGCAACACCTTCAAGAGGGCCATTTGTGGATGTGGAACCAGGTGGTGTCTCCTTTTGAGAGAGCTCCTTGTACATATGACTCCTCAACTGTAACGTCAACTCAACAAGTGCATCCCTAGCTGCTCTTATCTCCCCAGCAATCTACAATCCACATAAGAATTCTCTTTTTTTTTCAGACTACAAGTAAGTTTATATTATACCCACCAAACAAACTCCTCAAAGTTAGACAAACAGACCTGTATAATAACATCATTGATAGAAGCATATTCTTTCCTAGCTAGGATCTCAACGCTTGCTCCAGTTAACCGTGATATCTCAGATCCAGCTTTCCCTTCCAAACAAACTGAGTCTCTAGATGGGACAAGCAATCTCGTTGTTACAAGGTTGTCTTTCTCCGGAACAAGGTCTACGATCCGAGTTTGAATGTGCAGCAAAGCTTCTTGAGCAGGAAAAAGCTGATCGTCAGGAGCCTAAGCAAAAA
Source organism: Noccaea bulbosa (assembly GCA_900406535.1). Lineage (NCBI taxonomy): Eukaryota > Viridiplantae > Streptophyta > Magnoliopsida > Brassicales > Brassicaceae > Noccaea > Noccaea bulbosa. The sequence goes on along the minus strand of OVBJ01000865.1, from coordinate 3,412 downwards.
CAAGAAAAACAAAACTTCCAAGTTAACAATTCCGTATATGTAACAGAGAATAGTATACTGAAGAAGATCAAAAAGTACCTCTTCTGAAGAAATGGTAATAATCTGTTCATCAGATCCAGCAACAGGGTCAGACACTCTCATGTCCACGCCAATCTCGTTTTGAAGCAGATCTAATATTCCTTGCGATTCTCCAACAACCCGAACCATCTTGTCAGCAGGGCAAAGAATCCTGAACACAAGCTCTTCGGTGTAGAAAGGCTGCGCAGTCTCACCAGCTGCAACCGCTGGAGAGACGTCTCCTGCGTAGCTGGACTGACGAGAGCTGAAGCTGTTATTTCTGTAACTGCCACGAGGAAACCTCTCCGATGACTGTCTTCTTTGGTGTGGGACGTAATCATCAGCAGGCGTAAAGGACCGTTCTGGACCTTCTGGTGAATGTATACGCCCTTGGAAATGACTCCGATCACGATGCTGACTCTCTCTTAGACGCGATGATACAACGGCTAAAGCGTTTTTCACCGCGCTCTGTTCACCTACAATCTGAAAGACGCAAACACCACAAACACACACATCTCCCATAAGTACGCCAAAACCAAAGAAGACTTAGATACATCAATAGGACGACTCATCAGTGAACATTTCATACGAAATCTAAAACCATAATCCACCATTTCATATATGTTTTCAAGCTAATAGCAACTAGTTCGTTTTCTTGAAATTTGATGCAAGAAGAGCAAATTTCTCAGACCTGAACAATCTCTTCAGTGTTAGAGACACAACGAGGTAAGTTACTTTCTCTTGGAAGGATCCTAATATGAGTCTTAGTTTCGATCCTCATTTGCTCAATAATCTTCCCACCTTTACCCAACAAGCAACCCACATGCATCCTCGAAACCACTAGCCTCGTCACTACTCTCCCTCCTCCGGGTCTCACTCCACCGTAATCTTCCTCCTCTTCCGGAGGAGGCCCTCCGCCGTACCCGAACTGAGCTTCACTCTCGAGAATCCTGTCGTGGACACTGAACAAAGCCTCCTGGGCAGGAGAGAACGACGGCATTCTCCCGTCGGGATCACGGCGGCGGTTATCGGAAATCTCGATGATACGCTCGACGTCTCCGGGAAATAGCTCGTGGACGTTAATCCAAGCGCCGGTGCGTTGCCGTATCGACTTGATGATTGTTCCTGATTTCCCGATGACGCCTCCTGCTTTGGCGTCGTGGCAGAGGACACGATAGGTCGTCGTTGCCATAGTTTCCGGGTGGGACTTCGCTGACCGGCCATTTCCGCCGCCGCCGCCACCACCGCCGCCACGGTATCTGTTATTCCCGCCGCCGCCGCCGCCAAAGTGGTGACTATTGTTATTGTTGTAGCGAGGTTTAGACCTGCCCATGGAATCTCCGTCATAGTCCTGGTCATAGTGATAGTTCCTCTTCGATCTAGATCTCTCCATTGGAAACAATCGCAAAACCCAAAATCAAAAGTCCAAATCAACTGGTCATTAATCAATCTCGCCGGAAAAAAAAAGTCCCCAAATTCGAAGTAAAAGGTTTCGAAAGGACACTAGAAGTACAGAGCGGAGCAATTCAGATGGAGGAGGAGGATCGGCGCAATGCAAAAGAGTAGTTGAGGGTTCTTGTGAATCAAAAACGACTTAAAGTTTTTAAGGTTGAGACTTGAGAGAGCAGAGCGTGCAGGGGATAATGGTGTGCGTTAATTACGGGCTTTGGCCAACCGAAAACGCTGTCGTTTTATAACGTTTTGAGAATTTGGGGATGCTTCAACAACAACACCTGTTGTGTTTGAGGCTTATGGTTTACATTATTGGACTGCAAACCTCTCAAAATGATTGTGAGTATAAGAGTGGGTTCACCAATATTAATATGATGTGGTTAAGCATCTACAACAGAATTTTACAGGGGTGTTTATATTAGGCAATAAATTTAGATGATAGATGAAGATGAATCGGTTTGGACAGCACGCAAACGATATAAACAATACTAGATGATTTCCCGCGTATATATAATTGGTGAAAATAATTTTCTTATTACTAAAATTAATTATTATTTATTCATGTCATTGTAAAATGGGCTTATAATATACAGCTTTTAAAGTTTTTATATATCCAAAAATATAAAATTTATGAAATAATTATTAGCATGATAAAGCTTAATTAATATATGTTGCAAATTATTTGTCCAAAAAAAAATACAAATTATTCAACCTTTAAGAAAGAAGTACAACTCTATGAAAACAACTACGGTTTGATAAGAGGATAACTAATCACAATTTAATTAGTAAAAACTAATATAAACGTTTAAAAAAAAAAAAATTTCGGAAGGTTTAGTTTAATATTCTAGAAAATTATGTAATTTGAAAATAATCCAAGTTTTTGAAAACTAACTTTTTTGAAGTAATAAGACAATAGGTTTTTTATAAAACTTGAAAATAAATAATTACAAAAATTAGATTTTGACATAGATTCCAACTAGTAAAAGATTATAGTATGCATTTGCCACAGTCATCATTGAGTCATGTCTCTAGTGATTTTGCATCCATTATCATATCAACTATGTGTTGGTTAATTTTTATATTTTTAGACATCTAATTATTTTTAGCGATCCAAATGTGCAACTTCCTTTTTCATGTAAATGACCCAAAAACCACTTTTTATATTACAACATAAAGTAACTGTAGCAATCAAATTACTATTGTGAAAAACAAGAATTATGGTATGCCAAAAAGTTCTAAGCTTAATATTCTATAATCAACTATCATCAGATACAGAGACAGTGCCGTGCTAAGGGTTTTGGGGGCTTAAAGCAAATTTAAAAAAGTTGGAGCCTTTTTAAGATATAACTGAAAACAAAAATGATTCGAACTTAGATTATAAATCTCAAATGCAGCAAAAGATACCACTAGACTACAACACATTTTTGTAAACTGGGGGCCTCTAAATGTATATGTATGTTGGGGGCCTGTTGCAAATGTTTTTTTTGCTAACTCATTAAGCACGGCTCTGATCAGAGACTGAATCAATTGCACTAAATATTAATATGAACACTAGTGTTGGATCCACGCCTTGCACGGAGTGATATTTTACTTTAATATTTTTTAACTTAAAGATGTTTATTTTCATAATTCAAAATCTTATACGACATATTAATTTGATAGTTTGATTATTATCTTCGTTTTACTGTGTAAATCAAACATTTTAAATAACTTTTTTTAAAGTAAAAAACAAAATAAAATATTGACTATAGTCATAGATTACATATGATAAAATTGAGTGAAATACATAAAAATCGAATGACAATAGTATAATAAGGTAGTTAAAATAACAAATCAAATACTACATTTAAAATGTTATTATTTTTAAAATTGGTAAGATTGTATGTATTATTTTTAATCGGCT
>OVBJ01000864.1:0-39765 GCA_900406535.1 Noccaea bulbosa | reverse complement strand
GAAAATGGGGTTGGGTTGGAGCAAACTTGACTCCAAAATGACAATAAAGGTAAAATATGGGGCTGGGTTGGAGATGCTCTTAGGATATTGTCTTCAATACGATTTGCTGAAAGCTTTTATTGAAATATCTAATCCGACTTCAGGTGGGTTTTGTTTATTTTATGCTGGAGTTTTCTTTTTACTTCATAAAATCAGTTTAGGATATGTTACACACTTGCACTCGTGTATCTTCGAATATTGAAGTGCCACTATAATTTTACTTCATAGTTCATTGCTAATTACACCGGTTCTAACCAATGTAGTTAGGGAATTTGTTTATTGCATTTCTAATTAACGTTTTCGTATCGAACCTCTCGAGTCTCAAAAGTCAAGCTTGGAATTTTGAAGTCATGGATAGAAGAATACGCACATTGTTAACTCAACTAACTTTTTATCTTTTCAGGGTTATGATTGAGTTGAGATTTGAATCTCTTCGATGAGATTGATAAAGATTTTTAAGTTAACTTATCAAAGTCGTGACTTTTGATCGCAGAAAATATAAAAGTAACTTCAGAGACCACAAACGAGGAAAATTACGGAAAATGTGTCGTTTTTGTCTTATGGCTTTTCCATGCTTGTCATATTAGGGTACACTATTCGACACACAGTATTTTTATGAGATAATTATAGGGTTTTGTGCAAAAAAACCCGCGAACTAAATTTTTTTTTGCAAATTAAACTCTTAATTATTTTATTAAATTTTTTTTGCAAATTAAACCCTCAATTATATTAAATTTTTTTTGCAAATTAAACCCTCAATTTTTTTCGCTGAAATCTCTGGACTCCGTTTCCAGGGACATTGGGAAAATTAAGGTTTGATTCTACGTTTTATACCCACCCAGACTTGCAAAGGGTCGTCGTGTTTATGGGCTTCAAACATGTTGTTTTCTTTTGGGCTTTGACGTAGTTGAAGTGGTTTTTACTGAGTTAATAAAATACATGAACCCAAGAGTAGGCAATCAATCAAAGTTGGGTGTGTTTTGTATTATGAACGTCTCTAATCATACACTAATTGGTAGGGAGCCGCATTTAGAGCGTCTGATACATCAATGGCTGAGCAGTTGGTCGGACATCAAGAGAGGCAATTGTATGATCTGAATCGTAGCTCAATGGAAGAGTATTTTCAAGAGAAAAAACCAACAGATAATTGCTGGATTGATAAGACTCGAGCCAGCCAATGTATAAGCTTAAAATAAAGTCTTACAAGAATCCAACATGAACAAAGAGAAGCTTAATTTTACATGAAATAAAGAAACAAACATGACTGGGATATTTGCGACTTTGAATTTTCCACTGGGAGTTATCCGCAGGCACAGATTATACAATCTTTCAAGGGAGCAGACAGACCGTAAAAGATCTTGGGCTGAGACTCAATTACCCTCACAAGCTTCATACCTTGGATTACTTGTCCAAACACAACATGCTTGTCTTCTAACCGACATTTTTTTTTTTTTGTGTCTTTTGTTAATAAATAATAATACTCACAGACGGAGTTGTCGGCTTCAATGTCGAAATTTCTATCATAAGCAGTAAGATACTTCATTAGTACAGCGTCCTGCGTATCGAAAGAGTGAGAATTCAGATTCAGAAAGAAATGTTACATAACAAACAGAAGGGCAAACAAAAGAAAAACTTACGTTTCCTGGGAGGTGTTTACCTCCTTGGATCGAACAACCCTTGTCAACAAGAAACGAAGTAGCCTTGTACGAGTACTTGTTATCACCTGAAGAAACCAGTATCCAATTCTCACCAAAAACATGTCCACACTTTAAAGCACTGCACTAATCGAAAGATAGAGAGACGTAGTTAATAATTACCAGTACACATGGCACGGAAGTGGTCAGCGGTTTCAGGCACAGCTTCACCAAAGAGACCCATGACAATTCTCCCAGCTTCTTTACCTCCGATTTCCACATCAAAGTAGACCTTGTTTGTCACTTTAGCTTGAGGAGGTTCTAGTTCTTCTTCCTCAGCGGCCAAGATCCGACGCACCAGTTTCCTGGTGCAGGTCAGATTCTGTTTCTATAGCGTCTCCCCCATCACACAGTACCTTCCAACGCCACACGGACTCTGCAGTAGAAAGTATCCCTTTTGTTGCCAGTCTTGCCTCAGGAAGTGACTCTTGTAGTGGGCAGTAATCATCAGGAACTACCAAGGAAATAAGGTGATCTCTTTCATTCAACTCTTGAAGAACATAGAGGAAGTCCGAGTCTTTTTGTTCGTCGAAGCCTTTTGCAATTATCAAAAAGTTACAAAACCTCCGACGGCCGCCAAACTCAACTCTAGGATAGTTGCGTGCCCAGTAAAGCATATCCCTTAACATCCGATAACCTCTCTTACGTTTATCAAAACCAACACCTTCGCTTGCGACCCACATGCCGGCTGACCGAAAGGAATCCACCTCATCATCACTTAACTCACCACCATAAACATTGATTGACAACTCACCACTATAACCCTCTCTGCGAAGAGCATTTTTGATATTCCAACGAAGCACAGTCAAATCAGATCAACAGGGGCTGGGAAATCCACCACGTCCCATAAGACATATGTGTCAAACACTGCGAGTACGAGGAGACACACATAAACAGATCAGATGAAATCTAATCTGGGTTATATATATACATATATCAATCAAGAGATATAGATCTTACATTCGTTGATGACAACGGTTGTCTCGTCATCATCTGCTTGGCCAGAGAAGGCCGCGTTAAACAATAAGCAAATTAGTGTTAAACAATCAGATCCATGATATCTAATCAATCTATCTCGACCAACAGGTAAAGGGATCTTACCGCTGAAATCTCTGGACTCCGTTTCCAGGGACATTGGGAAAATTAGGGTTTGATCTGGCAAAGATCACAAACGTGAGTTATTGGCAAAGGGGTTTATCGGATGGACGATCGTTGTTATGATTGAGTTGAGATTTTTGAATCTCAGCTTGGATGAGATTTATAAAGATCACAAACGTGAATGTCGTTTTTGTCTTACGGCTTTTTCATGCTTGTCATATTTAGGTGCACTACTCGGCACGCAGTTCAATTTAAAACGGCGAGCAGTTTCGAGTGAGCAGGTGCAGTTTATGTCGTTAATTTAATTTAAACCACCTCGCATATGATTGTGTGATTCTGTGACGCAACTGATTTAGAAATGCCGTTGCCGTATCGGTGTATCTGATTCCTGAAGAAAAAGCTGAAAAAACCATGGAGAAGATCTCTCGTTCTTCCTCTTCGATTCTACTTTCTGGCCTCCTCATTCTTCTTCTGATCTCGAATTTTCACGGAGTCGTCCAGCTCGCCGAAGCAGGGCAGCGGCGGATCGAGATCACCGACGATCTAGACGACGTCGAAGACAACGAAGAAGACGATTCATGGAAAGAGTGGGGGAATAAAGCACCGACGCCGGAATTCGATCCGCCTCCGGATTTCTCCAACATGGGATTCGAACAGATCCAAGCGGAAATGGCTAAACGGACTTTTGGACCGGTCGTCGGTTTCGTGAAGCTCCGGTTAGGCGTCCTCCGTACTAAGGTAACTATAAACATTAAAACCTCATTTTCCGATTGCAACGGCTCCATAAACTGGAAATCTTATCGGAGTTGCAGTTAGTGCTCAAAATGCTAACAAAACGATGAATCGTCGATTTAAGTCCGGTTGGCTTCAGGCGATTGAATCGTGATTTGTTTGTTTGATTGAATCAGGATATGGTGGTGGACATTGCTATGAAATGGACTAAAGTTCTGAGAACAGGAGGGATCGGAGTAAGATTCATGGCCGTAGATCGAAGCACGGTGATGTTCAATATGCAAAATGGCAAGGAAGTGACTGAGGTAAACAAAAAAATTTGTAAAAACAATAGAAACACACGCATAATAACAATGCTCAAACCTTGTTTTAACGGATTATTTGAGATTTAACACTGCGATCAATTCTATTTGTTGATGAGTCTTCAATCAGCTAAGGGAGTTCGTGCTAAGCCAGGAAGAGGCTTATGAGGTTAAGATAGGGAAACAAGAGTTTAGAAGACCTGGAGATCCTCCACTTGCAGACGTCGTTAACAAACTTCAAGCTGAGCAAAGCAAGGATGATGAAGAGAGTAACAACAAGGATGAATTATAGGTCATCGAACCACTTTTAGAAGCTTTTATATTTCTCGATGAGACTGAAAGCTCAACTCTTTAGAACTGAATTTTAGCTACAATATCTTTGACATGTTTGGTTGCGTAGAATACAATAAAAGAGGAAGCTTGTTTCTTATGTCCGATGCACTCATTTAAGCTTATTGCTAAATGCGGAGAGCTCAATAACCTGAATCCTGGGAATGCTTGCTGCCTCTGCTCTCTCTTTCTCTGTGTTGTATCCCCAGTTTCCTGTTTCAAAGATGATGTTCTATCAGATAACCATAGCAAAGGAGAACCAGAAGAGATGATGATATGTGAGAGAGAGGAGACAACCTAGGTATAGATTCCATTTGTCTAATTCAGGCTCTTTGATGACATTCTTCAGCGTTGCCAGTCTGTCTTCCACAAAACTGGCAAAAGTAAACAATCCATTGGATTTGTAAGTAAACTAAACCCAAAAAATGAAACAGGGATACATATATTTAACAATCATGAACAAAACTTACTGCAGCGTCAAGCCCTGGTGTTCTGGTTTGTTCTGAAGTAGCTTTAGCACTTCCACCTTTGGCCTAATGATATATCAGACCCAAAAACAGGCTAGTTTAAGGGTAAAATTTGGATAAGAAACAAGACACAAGTTCACAGGTGGACCTGATACTGATACCAATACTGACCCTGAACCCAAACCATAAATTCTCTCTGATGGTATGATTACACCTGCTATTTCACGCAGCAACGCTTCTGCAAACCGGCCCTGCACACATACTGGCAAAGTTCAGTTCATAATAACGACGGATAGATGAGAATTGGATTTGAATCATTATTGCACTTTGTTAGACGAATCACTCAGATACAACAATCACATTGTGGCTACACGGAGAACAAAAGAGCACCTGCTTCGTGGTAACAATGTATATCTTTGAGCTAGCAAATTTCAGTGCATCTGAAACTCCTGGATAGAATCTGCGAATATAGTCGACTACATTATGTCAAAGCTGTATAGCACCAATCCAAGTGATTCTATCCTTCATTTTCTAATATTTGATCTCTAAGACAATACCTATTAGCACCAATCCAAGTCGTCAAATCCTTGCTGATCCAATCATCTCTAACTTTTCCAAACAAATCGACCAAAGCAGCTCTATCCTCATCCCAAGCTTCCATGATCACCGGCTTAATCTTTCCCCAGCCCTCCAATATTCCATCAACATTCAATCCATCTGCAACCTTAATGAACAAGTGCAATCATCATCAACTGTTCATCTACAATACGAAAAGGATCTATTAATCAAAGCCAAGTTTAGTGAAAAATATTGTAATGAGCATTCACACTCACTGAAGATTTTCGAATAGATGGTATCTTCGTTTCCAATAAAAACCGCACAAGTAGAAGATTTTCATAGCCAGTTTCCACCACAGGTCTCACCTACAAACACCAACGAATTTGATGCTTCACATTCTCTCAAAATCAAAGCTACAAAATACCTCACTCTAATGCTATTTAAGCTACCAGAAATAATATTCAAGCTTAATAAACAGTGAGGATGGGGAAAAAAATACGATGTGCATCTGATCAACGATCCATTCCTCTAAAGCGGAATCAACTCCTTGGAACAAACCAGGCCATCTCTCCTTCGCAGCCTATAAACACGGAACAATCAACAAATGCTCCAACAAAAATGAGCAGCAATAACCCCATAACTTCAAACGTAAGTTCCAATTTTCAAAATCAAATCAGAATCAGAGAAACAGTTCGCGAAACAAAATCCAGAGCTTCTCTTAAACCAAACGGAGATATAGAGAAATGGATTGACCTTAACAGCAGATAGAGAGCTTTCTCCGCAGCTATCACAGAGAACTCCATCGAAGTCCAAAGCGTAGAGATCTCCCATTCTCCTTCTCCTTCTTCTTCTCCACCACTAGCTTCAAGCTTCTGCCACACATTTTGTTATAGAGACCAAGGGTTGTTTACTACATACACTGAGAGCCAATGATAGCACGCCACGTCTTATAACGTTTTTTCAAAAAATCGCATATTTTTCGCGATGCGTTGCGTCGCGTTTGCGGTGTCCACCACACGCACATATGTAAACTTGTGATTATCGGTGGCGTACCCCATTGGATTACCGACTGCTAAAACTTTGTTGATAAATCACAATGCTAAAACTTTGTTGTACGTATTATTTGAGATCTAACACTACGATCAATTCTGTTTGTTGATGCATCTTCAATCAGCTAAGGGAGTTCGTGCTAAACCAGGAAGAGGCTTACGAGGTTAAGATAGGGAAACAAGAGTTTAGAAGACCTGGAGATCCTCCACTTGCAGACGTCGTTAACAAACTTCAAGCTGAGCAAAGCAAGGATGATGAAGATAGTAACAACGAGGATGAGTTATAGGTCATAGAACCACTTTTAGAAGCTTTTATATTTCTGGATGAGACTGAAAGCTCAACTCTTTAGAGCTGAATCTTAGCTTAAAATATCTTTAGCATGTTTGGTGCGTAGAATACAAATAAAAGAGGAAGCTTTGTTTCTTTTGTCCGATGAGTATATGCACTCATTTAAGCTTACTGCTAAACGTGGGAAGCTCAATAACCTGAATCCTGGGAATGCTTGCGGCCTCTGCTCTCTCTTTCTCTGTGTTGTATCCCCAGTTTACTGTTTGAAAGATAATGTTTTATCAGATAACCATAGCAAAGGAGAACCAGAAGAGATGATGATATGTGAGAGAGAAGAGACAACCTAGGTATAAATTCCATTTGTTTAATTCAGGCTCTTTGATAACATTCTTCAGCGTTGCGAGTCTGTCTTCCACGAAACTGGCAAAAGTAAACAATCCATTGGATTTGTAAGTAAACTAAACCCAAAAAATGAAACAGGGATACATATATTTAACAATCATGAACAAAACTTACTGCAGCGTCAAGCCCTGGTGTTCTGGTTTGTTCTGAAGTAGCTTTAGCACTTCCACCTTTGGCCTAATGCGACATCAGACCCAAAAACAGGCTAGTTTAAGGGTAAAATTTGGATAATAAACAAGATCAACGTTCACAGGTGGACCTTATACTGATACTGATACTGACCCTGAACCCAAACCATAAATCCTTTCTGATGGTAAGACTACGCCTGCTATTTCACGCAGCAACGCTTCTGCAAAACGGCCCTGCACAGATACTAGCAAACTTCAGTTCATAATAACGACAGATAGTTTTGAATTGGATTTGAATTCATTTTTGCACTTTGATAGACGAATCAGTCAGATACAACAATCACATTGTGGCTACACGGAGAACAAAAGTGCACCTGCTTCGTGGTAACAATGTATATCTTTGAGCTGGCAAATTTCAGTGCATCTGAAACTCCTGGATAGAATCTGCGAATATAGTGGATTTATGTCAAAGCTATACATGAAGGTAAAAATTCGCAAGAAAAGATGGAACTTTGAACTATATGATTCTAAACTTCATTTTCTAAGATTTGATCTCTAAGACAAAAATACCTATTAGCACCAATCCAAGTTGTCAAGTCCTTGTTAATCCAATCATCTCTAACTTTTCCAAACAAATCGATCAAAGCATCTTTATCCTCATCCCAAGCTTCCATGATCACCGGCTTAATCTTTCCCCAGCTCTCCAATATTCCATCAACAGTCAATCCATCTGCAACCTTGATAAACAAGTGCAATCATCATCAATACAAAAAGGATCTCTTAATCAAAGCTAGAGTCTAGTGAAAGAATGTTCTGACGAGCATTCACACTCACTGAAGATTTTCGAATAGACGGTATCTTCGTCTCCAATAACAACCGCACAAGTAAAAGAGTTTCATAGCCAGTTTCCACCACAGGTCTTACCTACAAACACCAACGAATTTGAAGCTTCACATTCTCTCAAAATCAGAGCCTACAAAATATCTTCCTCTAAGACTATTTCAGCTACCAACAACAGTTTCTAAGCTCAATCAACAGTGAGGAGGAAAAGAATTTACGATATGCATCTGATCGACGATCCATTCCTCTAAAGCGGAATCAACTCCTTGGAACAAACCAGGCCATCTCACCTTGGCAGCCTATAAACACGGAACAATCAACAAATGCTCAGTCAAAACTGGGCGGCAATAACCCAGAACTTCAAACGTAAGCTCCAATTTTCAAAATCAAACCAGAATCAGAGAAACAGTTCGCGGAGGAGTTTCTCTTAAACCAAACGGAGATTTAGAGTGTAGAGAGAAATGGATTGACCTTAACAGCAGATAGAGCGGTTTCTCCGCAGCTATCACAGAGAACTCCATCGAAGTCCAAAGCGTAGAGATCTCCCATTCTCCTTCTCCTTCTCCACTAGCTTCAAGCATCTGCCACACATTTGACATTTGTTTAGAGACGAGTAGTTTTTTACTCATACACTGAGAGCCATTGATAAGTGATAACAGTCCACGTGTCAAGACGTTTTAAAATAAAATCGCATATTTTCCGCGTTGCGTCGCGTCGCGTTTGCGGTAGTCCACACGCATCGGGGATGTGCACCGCACCCGCACGCATATATATATATATATATGTAAACTTGTGATTATCGGTGGCGTACCACATTGGATCACCGTCTGCAGCCGGTCTCACCGTCTATTCATCCGACCTCGAAACCGGTATCGCCGGTATCGATAATTGCTGATCTTTCTGTCACTTTTCCTCTCTCTCTCTCTTCCCAGATTCTCAATAGAAATCTCATCATCAATCTCCGGATCCCATTCAATACGTATCATCTCTTCATAGGTATTAATTCGCTGACGAACGATTCTTTCCTGTGAAAGCTTGTTTCCTTCCTCAATTGTTGCTTTTTTTTTTGCGAGCTTGATTGTCCATATATGTTTCGTAATAGCTCGATTTGAATTCGAGAAGCTAGTTGTCGAAAGAGATGATGTTGCATCTTCTGCTGTTGATTTCCGATTAATTGGACGAAGTAGCTATGATAAGGAATCGGTAATTCTCGGTTTTGTATGATGATGAAACTCCCTTAAATTGATCGGTTCCAATGTCCAATCCTTGATGAAGAACATGCTCTGCAATTTCTCTGATCTATTGTATACTAGAAAATGTTGTTTTTGGTTTAATTGCCCGCATTACTGATTGTTTGTTTGTTTGTTTGTTTACCTTTGTTGAATGGTTTTTTGAGGTGTTTTTATGAAGGAATTAACCCAAAGCAGTGGTCCTTTCCAGATTTTAGGGTTATTCGGCTGAGGATGGCTAACAATGAGGATCATCATCCTCCTCGTGGGAATGAATGGGAAGTCGTGTCGCTAACTTCATCAGCTTACGCTGCTTCTCCTGGTCCATATAACGTTGAATCAAAAGATGCTCGCAAGTACGATGCTTACTACGGAGGAGCAGAGACTTCACGTGATTTGTTCATGTCTGACCACTTTGTATTCCCACCTAGTGAGCATGAGAATCTCCCCATTGATGAGCCTTTACTTGAAGAAGAGCAACGAAGAAAAGATGGCCAAGACTTTATCCTTCAAGGTCAGGGATTGTCTGATAAGTTAAGGAACTCTCGGTTTCAGGATGAACAGAGTATCTATGGTGAATCTGCGCTTGCTTCTTCCAGAGACATGGGATCGTTGGGAACTGAGCCAGTTGAGTATGCAGAGGAGGATTTGGATCTCCATTCTGATACAGCGGATGCTAAAAAATCAAAAGAGAACCTTCCTTGTGAAGCTTGGTGGAGAAGGAGAGCTGTTTCTATGTATTCACGCACAAGAGAAGCAAATGCCATATGGTCTTTGTTCTTTGCAGCTGCTGTCACAGGACTCGTTGTTCTTGGTCAACGCTGGCAACAAGAACGATGGCAGGTTCTGCAACTCAAGTGGCAATCAAGCATCAGCAGCGAGGTAAATAATCTGAATCATTATGTTTTTCTCATGGTAACCAGCTAAAGCCATTCATTGACGACTCTTGTTTGTTTGTATGTATGGTCTTACGCAGAAGTTGAGCAGAGTTCTTGAACCTCTCTCGCGTTTGAAAGACGTGATTGTGAGAAGTAACCCACAAGCTTCTCTCGTAAGGAGTGGTTCCTCCAGTGAAGTCTAGAGAACGAAGGGTGATAAAACTCAAAAGAGACAAAAAGAAGGGCCGATGTAGCGTTCCTTTCCTTCTGACAATCTCACACGAGCACAGGTACATACAAACTTGGTTCTTGAGTTACATATGCGTGCCTGAATGTCTAAAGCTTTTTTACTTTTTTGTTTAAGCCTTTGTTGCTTCAGTATTGTGTACCATTAGAAAAGGAAGAGATCCAAATTGCCTTCTTATATAAGTTTTCTCTTTAGGTGTCAAAAGCTTCTTGTGTTTCTATTGAAATTATATACATATAGTTTTTTTTTTTTTTTTTTTTTTAAATTGATAATCTATTTTTATTCACTTTCATTGGATGATTACTATATGAATCCATACATTGTGATCTATAAATAGAATGACGGAATCGTACAAAAGAATACAAAACATTGTGAAATGCAATTGGTAGCATCGTGAGACAGAAGGAATTTTAACTTCCAGATTATGAAGTTAAGAAATGAGTCCATCACTACAGGCACCTGGCAACATCCACCGTGAAGTAAAGACCTCCTCCACGACCACCTCTCGCTGGTTCTCCATACAATACTGCCTTACGACCTCTCACCACAAACGGATGATCCTCCACGTCACGTCCAGAATTACCTGTCCAGCAAAAAAAAACAGAGCATTTACAACAATGGTGAAACTGCAAAGACATATATAAAGGTGGTGACTTTAGGGAAGATGGAACTTGTGAAAGGAGGCACAACGAGAGGACACTTCTTCCCGTGGTCCTTGACCCTTGACCCTTGAGACAATCATCCTCAAGATTCCATCTTTCGTTTTGGCATCCACTCCTGTGATCCCGCAGCAGTCACAGCCCAGACCGGCAGTTTCAGAGTATTCACGAACTCCCTCCTTCACGTTACCGTCCTTGAGAGTTTCTCCGGAGAAAAACACAATCTTTTGTCTCACGGCGTCGTCTGGAACACCGAGAAAGTCGACGCACACGTAGAGATCGTCGTTCTGGAGAACCTTCACTTGGATGAAACCCTTTGGACCTGCTATCTGGAACTGATTGTTGGTCGCGTAGAAACCCTCTGTTTCGGTACAATAGAGAACCAACGATCAAAGATCAATAGAGACTAAAAGAGCTAAAATCAGCTTAAACTCCAAAATAATGAAACTTTATTTTGCCTAGACTAAGCAAACACATGTAAATCTTTCTTTGCACCAAGTTGCTGCGAAATGAATAACCATCCCGCGTAAGAAAATACGTTTCTTTGGATCATAACTTTGTTAAACGCGAAAGCAGGGCGAGGTAGGAGGTACAAAAACGTCTGTGACGTGGCACTAGAGCTAGCTTCTTTTCCCAACGATCAGAGGCTCGTTTAGGCGTGATGAGAAAACCAAAATTTTACTGGTCTTTGCTTTCCTCAACCTTTATTCTTTTTACTTTTAACCTCCTATATGGTACAAGAGTACAGACCAACCAATATTCGCTGGTACGTTTTGTGTCTCAAAGTAATAGTAAACCGTAAACGTAACGTGGTCTACTTTACGTTGTTTCAACTCTTTTGCTCATTCTGTGTCTGCTCATTTAATTATTTGTCAATTTTCATCCACTTTCTATGATCTTCTTTTTTGTTTATCAGAAAAAGCTTTGTGCATTGTATTAAATCATGGTTTCTTATCTTTTAGAGTAAGGATGTAAGATATGCATGAAACAATGTTATTTTCTTAGTACGTCTTAGAATATAAAGCATCATATTAAGTTTATATAACAGCTGTAGACGATATTTGTAACATGTTATCAATATTGTAAAATGGTTTCGTGGTGTAGTTGGTTATCACGTCAGTCTTGAGTGTTTCCAAATCTATATAGCCAAAGAATCAATGTGCATATCTTGTGCATTGGAATGTTTTGATGGAACCATATAAACCATGATAATCAGAGAAATAGTGATTTTACAAATAGTGATATCAAAGAAAATTTGATTAGCAGATGTTTCTCAATATACATACCTATAGGATATCCGACAATGGTCACGGGCTGAGAAATATTTGGCAGGACTTCCATAATCTCAAGTGGTACAAGCTCTTTCCAAAATGTATTATTGTCAATCTCTAGCATTCCTAAGTCACACGGGTGCCCAAAAACCGCCGCCTGTAGTGGCAAGGTAGAAGCTCAAGGATGAAGTGGATCTGATTCACGCTTCACAGTGCAGATTTCCACTACTGATGAGAGATTCGGTTGTCTACCTTTTGAGGTAAAATGGCGAGCAAGTTGAGGATGATATGCATAGCGAGAACACACGGTAGAATAATTGGTGCATACTTCATCTTGTTGTGGTGGACATGAGCTGGCACATAAGGAGACATAAGAAGATTTTGAATCAACACAGAGTCATGAATGAGCATGTGGAAAAACGTTGAAAAATTATTTGCCAAATTCTTATTCGAGGCTGGCAAATAATTCTTCAACGTTTTTGGTTATGTTATGTCTTATTGACTATTTTGACACTTTTTTTTGTGATCTTTTGGTTATGTCTTTGATGACTCTCTTTAGTGATATTTTGAATGTTTTGATTAAACCAACCAAACCATCTTCATCGTTATAATATTTGTTTTTGTCAAAATCTACGCTAATAATATCATTCTCTATCGGAAGGTTCCTAGAACTTGGTTGGTAAGGGATATCCGCAAAGGGAAAAAATAGCCGGTCTAAAAGATTTGTGTGTCCTTGAACCGTGAACATGCCGTAGACGAGTCACGACGCGATCCCAGTCACAGATGACAGATCCGATCGATCAGTTCCCTCTCCGGCTCCGACTCGATCTCGAGACTGGCTTCCTGACTTGGCCAGTTACTCGATCTCGAGGCGTTAGAATGTCTTTCATCAGGCTAGTAATGGACATTAAGCGGTGTATCATACTGTGGAGACTCATTTTAGACTGCGCTCTCAGAAACGGTTTTCAACATAAGCTACATACAGCTCTGGAGCAATTATACCGGAGGTTTTCGTCGTCTTCTTCTTGCCTACGTAACATGGTATGTGTTTACTCAGTTGGGCAAATTTGACAAGGCAGGTACTTTTGATCAACCGTGGGTTACTATCCATGAGTTTCTACAAGCCTGTGCTCTGTGGAAGACTCGTAGTTGTTCTTGATTTAGTCGAATATTGCTCAAGACTCGTAATGGCTTGGATTCCCGGGACATGTAAATTGCCTCTTACGAATGGAAGCATATTATCCAGAAGATGAAAGGCGTTTCAGACTTCGTGAAACATAATTCAGGTTTGATGATGGTTGAAAAATTTGATGCTCAGACATCATTTGATTCCAGTGTATGTGTAACTGAGAAGATCAGGTCCGTTAACACGGATTAGCACCCTTGCTCAGCTCTCCTCCTGCTACCATGTAAAACAACTTGTCTTGCATTTGAAAGAGAAAGTAGAGAAGAGAACGAAGATATCGGGAACCCCAAGTATAGAGAACGAAAACAATGGTGACCTGATGAGCACCCTTGCCTATCTTGTAAGCCAATTTGTTAGGACTGCACGAATCTGAAGCAAATTATAGAGAATGAAGACAACGGTGACCTTACAGTTTCTGTGAGGTTTTGGAAGCTTTGTGTTAGTATCCGAAGCTGAGTGGTCAAAATTTAAACCATTGGAAGATTGGAGTGATATGTACAGAGAAGTTACTGGGACGAATGAGAGCTTAACCTGCCATGCGATCGAGATGGTACAAGTATCCACGGTTCAAATTCTTCACCGAAATCTGCAATGACTGCCAATGAAAAATCTGCCCCAAAGAAATCCAGAAGAGGACTGGGGAGCTTATAGAGGTAACTGTTTTTCTTACCTTGTTATCTTTTGTGATCGAATACTCTTATCTTTCTAACACAATCAGTCATCGGCAAGCAGCATTCGCTAGCAACCGCAAGGTCTGTTATTGCTGCAGTCTGCCGTAGCACTTGCCAAATTCTGTTGACTAGACAAAAAATTTGCCATATTATGTCTTTATCCTGCATCAGTTTTTTGAGCTCAAAAGTTTCTGATGATATTGCAAGCCCACATAGCAAGGCCAAGTTTATATCTGTTTGTTGTTGTAGCGTTTTCTTAAGCCTAGTGGTAATGTGGCATCAGACATAAAGTTATCCTGACTGTGGATTCTATAACATGCAGGGTCTAATCTTCTTTAGCCTAGAAAATGGTGGTTCCTTGCGATGATCAGTCAAACTATATCTGGTCAGATGCTGATTGGCCATTTACTTGTGGGAGGTATGAAACCGGTTTGACACTTGCATCATCTGTTTTGTATTTGATTCACTTTAACGATATTAAATGAAGCATTTTTGACAGAATGACATTTCTTATATACATACCCTTGTGAATCTTATTATGCAAAACATTACATCTTGTAGTTTGGAAAAGAAAAGAAAAAAACACAGAGCTACTGCAATATACGGTGTTCTGCCTGCTCAAGATGTTCATCCTCCACATGCTTTGGCGTCATGTTATCAATTTTTTGTGAATTTTTTAAATTGAGTTTTAACAAAAAAAATTGTACGGGTAAATTAGTTACATAAGATTAAATTTGGGAATCACTCGTACGCTAAACTTGGTAAATCAAATAAGATTAAATTTTGGCCTTGAAATTATCAACTCTGCTTGCTTCTGAAAATAAAATTGTCTAATTATTCGTCAATTTTTCTTGATAATTATATACGGTGAAATTAAATTGGTTAAGAACATACTTGTGAGATTTTGTTATTCTAAAAAAATTGGTTTTTTTTATGTAACATTGGTCATGAGTAGGTTGCGTCGATGTATGACTACATCGCTTGTCTGTTCCAAATACGGCTGTCCTAATTGTCAACCTTTAAGCAGTCCTGGTTGGCCTCAAAAGCGGAAGAAAAGCTGAAATTTACTCATCTATTCTGTGAACTGCTGGATCTTCCAAAACCTCCAGAGCTTCCCGCCGAAGGAAAGTTTGCTGTGAAGCTGGTCAAGTTTGACCCCGAGAAAAGGAGGAAGGTGCTTTCTGAAGTTGTATTGGTCAAATCTACTGTAAAAGTGTAAGTTGAGGAAGATGAGAATGTAAAAGATGATAGGAATAAGAATGAACGTGAGAAGAGTGATTATAATATGGAGGAACCCTGTGGATTTATAGATATATATGTTTGATCCTGGAAAGTGGAAAAGCATCAAAAAGGGATGGAATGAATGGAGAGATTTTATGGTTGTACAAGGCCCTCCTAAAAGACTTCCAGCTGATTAATAACTTTCCCAAGGATGATATTAAGAGACATTT
The DNA here is from genome assembly GCA_900406535.1 of Noccaea bulbosa. NCBI lineage: Eukaryota > Viridiplantae > Streptophyta > Magnoliopsida > Brassicales > Brassicaceae > Noccaea > Noccaea bulbosa. Next base: position 24,245 of record OVBJ01000864.1, on the reverse strand, counting down.
CTCACATTCATATTATACAAGACAGATGGGTACGGTGATGGAAAAAAAAACAAGATCGGCGTTGGCTAGTTTACTCAAAGAGGTTAAACAAGATCTTCTGTTTTTGTTGCAAATTGTTCAGTGAGAATGAAAATAGTCAGTTGACATCTACTGGGTTCAGTAATTGGATAAATGTTTTGAAGAGGCTTAAAGAACATGAAACTGGTCGTGAACACATTTTGTGGACAGAACTGGATTTCAGGCTACAAAAGAATCAAACCATTGACAAATATGCTCAAGATGAATTGAATAAAGAGAAGATCCATTGGAAGCAGGTGTTGCTTAGGATCATTTCTGTGGTAAAAAAAAACTCTTGCTAAACAGAATTTAGCGTTTCGTGGAAGCAATGAGAAGATTGGAGAAGCAGGTTGTGGAAATTTCTTAAGCTTTATAGAGATGATTTCAGATTTCGATCCTGTGATGATAGAACATCTTAGACGGTTCAAAGAAGGCGAATCTCGATCTCATTATCTTAGCAACAGAATTCAGACGGAATTTTCTCATTCTCACCACCTGTGCAGTCGCTATTTCCGTCAAGCTGGTCTCAACTTTTGTCTCCATACTGATACAGCTACAAATCCCCTTATACTTGACAAGGACGCTAAAAAATCAACAAAGAACCTTCCCTGTGAAGCCTGGTGGAGAAGGAGAGCTGTTTCTATGTATTCACGCACAAGAGAAGCAAATGCGATTTGGTCCTTGTTCTTTGCAGCTGCTGTCACTGGACTCGTAGTTCTTGGTCAACGCTGGCAACAAGAGAGGTAGCAAGTTTTGCAACTCAAGTGGCAATCAAGTATCAGTAGCGAGGTAATAGTCTAAACTTGTGCCAAGAATTGTTATGCTTAATAAATGGTGACCAAGCTAAAGCCATTCATTGACGGCTCTTGTTTGTTTGTTTGCTCTCACGCAGAAGTTGAGCAGAGTACTTGAACCTCTCTCACGCTTGAAAGACGTGATTGTGAGAAGTAACCCACAAGCTTCTCTCGTAAGGAGTGGCTCCTCCAGTGAGGTCTAGAGACCAAGGATGATGATAAACTCAAGGAGACAAAAAGGCCAATGTAGCGTTCCTTGCTTCTGACAATCTCACACGAGCACAGGTATATATACAAACTTGGTCTGATCCCTCCATATGTGTGCCTGAATGTCTAAAGCTTTTACTTTTTTTAAGCCTTTGTTGCTTCAGTATTGTGTAATCATTAGAACGGAGGAGATCCAATTGCCTTCTCATAAAACTCTCTTTAGGTGTCAGAAAGCTTCTTGTGTTAGTACTGAAATATATATACACATACAGTATACTATTTTTCTTTTATTATTGATTTTCTATTTTATTCACTTTCATTGGATGATGATTACTAAAAGAGTCCATACGTTCTGATCTGTAAATAGAAATGACGGAATCGTACAAAAAAATTGTGAATTGCAATTGTTAGAATCTACTTGAAGTTAGCAAAAGGACATACTTTCTTTTACTTACGCAGTTAGACTATCATAATAGCGACATTTACATATACTACCATGTGAATATAATAATTGCCATTTCACAGATTTGGTGAACTATGAAATCGCGAAAACATTTTACGAATCCCAAAGAGAGAATCATAGTTACAGCGATACAAAAACTGGGTTTACCATATGACATGTCACCATAGTGGAATTCGAATCTAAACATTAAAATATGTTGTTCTTTAGTTCTCGGTAATAAACGAATCAATAATGGTATGAAATTATGAATGATTAAAGTATAAATGTGATGATGTGTATAAAGTATTAGAGTGGTTGAGTGTTGTCTGGTGGATTACTCTTTATTACCATGTATATAAGGAACTTTATTAATGATTCCATTCATTATCTTAGCTAACTTTTCATTATAGTTTCTATATCTCTGTTTATGGTCTTAAATGCAAAATGAGACGAGTAAATGACCTACTTTTTCACTTAAATGACCAATTTTACGTGGGACAACCCACGGAATCTAAAAACACTACACGTGATCGGCTAAGTTTGTTCGAATAAATTTAGTCATACGAAGTCATAGCTGTCTTAGAATTCGTTTTTTCTTTTTTTGTAAAATGTATAATAGTGAATTGGATATTCTTGATGTACCTAATCTAACTATTTAATTGTTATATTTTATGTAACTTCCCCGTACGCAAGTAAATTTTCAAATCATTATTAAATTCATTTACAACAAAAATTACATTTGATTTGCCGTTGATGGGAAGGTAACCTAATAATAAGATAACTTATAGTCTCCGTCGATTTGTCTTTTATATCAAGTCTTAACCTGATATTTGCTTATTTAATCAAAAGAAAATACATGAGCGTAGGATGTAGGAACTACGTATTGTATTACATCATCGTTTTCTGTCATATAAAAGAGAATCAAAGTCGTGAAAAAAAAAAAAAAGAGAGAAATTTGGCAAAATACCCCCAAAAAACTACCTTTTGTCCTAATAAACTTTTTAAACATTATTTATCCACTTATTTTTTTTTAATTTATTATAATCTAATTTTGACCCTACAAACAAAAATTGTAAAGATCTTCTACAATTTTTAAAATAACCTATGAATTAAAAACTTTGAAAACTAACATTTTAATTATATCTTTATATAAAAAATATATAATCATTAAGATTTGAGAATTATAATTTATAATTTTTTATTTTTATGATAAGATATATATTTAAATGAGCTAATAATATTTTATGTTTTAGATATAACATAATTTTTGGAAAATCAAATACATGTTCTAATACTAAATATTTTTTTAATAATAAGTTATGTATTAATATAAACATACATAATATTATATACAACAAAACTCTTTATGTATCATTCAATATTCTTAAATTCTAAAAATCTGAACCATTTTATATGAAAATATAATCCACATATCACTTTTTTAAAAAAACAAGTAGAACTCGTTTTATATATTAAATAATTTTAAACTTCAAAAAAATGATTTTTAAGAATTTTAAATTTTATTTATATATATATATATAATTTCATCATTATTTATTAACAATTTTAATTATATTTTTCATTTTTTGGAAGAGAAGAAAAGGAAAAAATGATTTTGAAAAGATTTTTTTCCAATATTCAGTTACCATATTTAGTATATTTTTCAGATTATCGCAGAAAAAGAATTCTACGAATGGTAGAATATTATGTCTTTAGTAGAACACAAATTCTACGGATGGTAGAAGACTATGTTTCCAATAGAACACAAGTTCTACAGTTAGTAAAAGACATTGTAATTCGTATAATTATATCTTATCAAATCTATCAAATCTGTAGAATGTAGAATATTACGTAGAAAGCAGGTTCTACTGTTGATAAACAAATGAATAAAAGTTAGAAAATATGTTCCATCATCCGTAGATGTCAGAGTAACCAGTTGAAAACACATGTTATTTTGTATTTTGAAATTGGTAGAACCAAAAATTATATTATTTTATGAATATCAAATTTCAAAAACAAATGTTAAAATATGCTCAAAAGTTTATAGATCATTATTTTGAATTTTCTTAATTTTTTGGGTTCTAAAAATATTTATTTTATAATTATTAGATATATTAAAAGGTATTATAATCCAAAATTGGTAAAAGTCAAAAAGGTGTATATAGACAAAAGATCACTTTTTGTGAGTGAGTATATTCACAAATCTCCCAAAACAAAAACAAAAAAAACTGAAAATATGACAAATATAAATGTTAACTGAAAACCAACTGTCGATCAAGTTCAATTAAATAAGCTTTAAAAAATCGAACTGATATACTCCCCATTTTTCATGTTAACGTTTTTTTCTTTTTTTTTTTTAAATGACCATATTTCGTTCAAATGTAATAGTAATACAGGTGGCAGCTGGAATATATAATAGTTGGATTTGGTTTAACATATTTCGACGTATCAAAGTTCGAACCCTCTGCAACTCTTGGTTTGAAATTCGAATAAGTTGACTTTCGTTCGTCAATGCATTTATGCGTTAGTGATAAAAGTCAAAATATTCAAAACTGTTTATATCTACAATTATCCACCATATGGTTTTTCTTCTGTGATACATTTTTTTTTTTTATGGACGAATTTCTTCTGTGATTCAGGACTTTGATCAGGTTCCAGTATTGAACTCAAATGCAGTGATATCGACCTCTCTTGTTTTTGGTTTTTTTTTTTTTTTTTACTTCAGATATTACAACGTGTCGTTTACTGTTTACAAAATAGGAAAATTTAAAAATTCAGTCCTCTACACGTGAAAACTTAGAAATGGGATTGTGTGTTTATCATGCCCATGTTCATATCACGAGTTTTCTCGTATAATGTATTGGTTCTTACATTGATTTATCATGATCATGCATTTAGAGGGGACGCATTATAATACATTATATTGAATACTGTAAACTTCATAAAAATATATTGAGAAAAAGTCACCAAACCCATGCATAGGCAGGCATTGTGTAGTTGAGCTAAAATATCTTCGGTGAGTTTGTTCACCCAAACATTAGCAATCAAAAAACTAAAACCCTAACAAACATGAAAAAGTGGAATGAGGAGATTTCATATTTTTATCATAAATCGGCGTAATTAAAGAACATCTGAGCATAAATCATTTTTTCACATATTTAGGTATTCAATTAATGGATTAAAATTTAAAAATGTAAAATCACGAAATCACTCTGTCATTTTGCCGTTACACAGTCTACATGACCACGAACCATCATTTACCTTGAACTAACACCGAATTACAAAACCCTAATCAATATCTTCAAACACATGCAATTAATAGCCACGAGAACACTAAAGCGAGGAGGCAACATCCCATGCTTACTTTGTGACTTCTTTTATACGATTTTTCAACAATTTTAAATTCATTTTTACTACTTATCTCTTTCTTTGGGGTTTTGTATTAAATTGTATATAAATAGCTCATGTTCAGACATTGAAAAACTGTAGGTCATAATTTAGTCATAGATCTCCATCTCTCTGTATATCTTTCTCCCTCTTCTTAGGCTCCTCAACTAAACGTCTTTAATGCTCTCTCTTCCTATTGTTTTACCTTGGAAATAAACCATTCCAATATTTGAAAACCAATATATTTCTCTTATTTTGTATTTATCTAATTGAGAATATATCAAGTCTCCAACCACCTAGCTACCAGCCTATTGCAGGAACATTAATGGTGGTGCACACCATCTCATGCGAGATCACATACCCTAAAGTTCTCCACTCTTTAAGTTTATGAGAGATCTATAGAGAGAGAACCATAGTGAGAGAATCAGGGTGAGAGTGAAAGATCTAGAGAGAAAATCCATTGAAAGAAAAACACAGTCTGTCTTCCATAATTGCTCTTTCTATAAATCTTCTCTCTTGTGTTCTTACATGTCTTCTAAACTCACCCTCTGTCTCTCTTATTCTAATTAACTTCATATCACTCTTTACGGAAATTTCTCATTCCCACCACCCGGGCAGTCGCTATTTCCGTCAAGGGTCTCAACTTTTGTGCCAAAACGTCAGTTTTCTGAGGAAAACACACATATTTCTTTTTTCCCGGAAAATCATGGATATATCCACTGCTCTAATGATTCTTTCAGCCATCACGGCGTATTTTTTATGGCTCACATTCATATCTCGTTGTCTCAAAGGTCCACGTGTCTGGCCCTTATTGGGAAGTCTCCCTGGTCTGATCGAGAACTGCGAGCGAATGCACGACTGGATCTCCGACAACCTCCGAGCTTGCTCTGGTACTTACCAGACATGCATCTGCGCGATTCCGTTTCTAGCAAAGAAACAAGGTCTCGTGACGGTCACGTGCGACCCAAGAAACCTTGAGCATATTCTCAAGAATCGATTTGACAATTACCCTAAAGGCCCGACGTGGCAAGCCGTTTTCCATGATCTTCTCGGTCAAGGGATCTTTAATTCAGATGGTGACACGTGGCTTTTCCAGCGTAAGACCGCCGCTTTGGAGTTCACCACAAGGACTCTCCGTCAAGCCATGGCTCGCTGGGTTAACCGAGCGATCAAGCTTCGTTTTTTGCCTATTCTTGAAACGGCTCGGCTCGGCTCTGAGCCGATCGATCTACAAGATTTGCTTCTTCGGCTTACGTTTGATAACATCTGCGGCTTGACATTTGGGAAAGATCCGCGGACTTGTGCGGCGGGGCTTCCCGTGAACACATTCGCGGTGGCTTTCGATCGAGCCACCGAGGCTTCGCTGCAGCGGTTTATATTGCCGGAGATTTTATGGAAGTTCAAGAAAATGCTCGGTCTCGGCTTAGAAGTCAGCTTGACTCGAAGCTTAGTCCAAGTAGACAATTATTTGTCGGAGATTATTAAGACACGTAAGCAGGATTTGATGACGCAGCATAATAACGATGGGGCCCAGCACGACGATCTCTTATCGCGGTTCATCAAGAAGAAGGAATCTTACTCCGACGAGGTCCTCCAGCGCGTGGCGCTCAACTTCATCCTAGCTGGTCGTGACACGTCATCCGTCGCGCTGAGCTGGTTTTTCTGGTTGACTACGCAGCACCCGATCATTGAGGATAAAATCCTCCGAGAGATCTGTGCCGTCCTTATTGAGACACGTGGCGATGACATGGCGTCGTGGACGGATGAGCCGCTTTCGTGTGAGGAGCTTGATCGATTGGTCTATCTTAAGGCGGCGTTATCGGAGACGCTGAGGCTGTATCCTTCGGTGCCGGAGGATTCAAAGCGCGCCGTCAAGGACGATGTCTTGCCGGACGGGACTTTTGTGCCGGCGGGGTCTTCGGTGACGTATTCGATTTACTCGGCGGGTAGAATGAGATCGACTTGGGGAGAGGATTGTTTGGAATTCAAACCGGAGAGATGGATATCGCAATCGGACGGTGGGAGGTTCATCAATCATGATCCGTTTAAATTTGTGGCGTTCAATGCTGGACCTAGGATCTGCTTGGGTAAGGATCTGGCTTATCTGCAAATGAAGTCGATTGCGGCGGCGGTTTTGCTCCGCCACCGTCTGACGGTGGTAACGGGCCATAAGGTAGAGCAGAAGATGTCGTTAACTCTATTCATGAAGTACGGTCTTCTGGTTAACGTCCACAGACGGGATCTAACGGCGATCGCGGCGGATCTGCGAGTGAAGACAGATTGTAAATCTAACGCCGTCATTGACGGGGTTGGTAACGGCGTTACAAGGTAGGTAGGGTAGGTGAAACCAATCGCATCTATCATTGAATGTGGAAATAGAAAAGTGGCACTCGCCTTTGGGCGCGTGTTGGATACGCTGTTCTTTGGCCAACATAGCAGCACGTCAGATGTGTCATTGACTGAATGGCTGGCTGCATAATTCAATAGAGGTAATTTTGCAAAGTGCGTTGTGTCCTTTACTATTTTTTGTTTTCTTTTTAATCTGCCTTCGTATTCAGACAGTAAAATTGATTCCATTATTTGTAAGCATCTGCCAATTTGATTTGATAAATCTTATATTAATAATTTTCAAATAAGGTTTATATCCCAAGGTTAATGAATGTCACATCGTTTGGAAATTTGATCGCTATGGGCACATTTTATTTTTCTTAATTCTAACTCTTGTTGGCAACCCACAGAACAACCGGATAGCTTCTACGTTTGACGATTTTTTTACTAGTTACATTAATCATTTTTATTTACAAATTTGTTGATTCGTAGTTCTACCCATATAGAGTCGTTTTCTTGCATTTGGGCCAATTTTGTCGGATGTTATTTTGTATAATAAGTGTTGTTTGGCATGATACACTTGTACTGGCCTTCATTATCTTGTAGCATAAGATAATGCATTAAATGTGTTTGGTCGACTTTGTTTCGAGACAAATGTCTGCTTCAGAGGTGCCTAGAATGTTCCAATTATAGAAATCGTTTGATAAGTGGAGAAGAGAGACTAGAAATATTTCTAGGGAATTTGTTTGTTTTACATATGGAGTCTCCAATAGGCAAAGAAGAGGAACGACAACACATACACACACGTTTCACACAAGGTAGGAGATTCACAAAAGAAAGCAAACTAAGAGAACAAACGCCTGATATTTAAGAGTAACTCAAATCAGCTTCTGGACTTGAATGGGATGGCTCTGATGACAATCACATGGTAAAGAGCAGCAAGTGCAGCACCAATGAATGGTCCGACCCAAAAGACCCACTGTAAAAAGAAGAAACAAACAAAGATTTAGCAATTTGATGAAATCGAGATGATTGTGATTATGTGAATTTGGCGAGTAGTGAAAAACTCACATGGTCATCCCAAGCGTTGTCCTTGTTGAAGATGATTGCAGCTCCAAGACTTCTTGCTGGGTTGATACCAGTTCCGGTGATGGGGATGGTTGCTAAGTGAACCAAGAACACAGCGAATCCGATAGGGAGTGGTGCAAGAATCTGCAATTTTTGTTCAAATTTCAAACCAATTAAGCATTTCTGACACGATGCAACAACATAAAACCCAAATCTTTGATGATTGATTGTGTGTTTTAACTTACGGGAACATGAGAGTCACGAGCGTTTCTCTTGGCATCGGTGGCGGAGAAGACCGTGTAAACAAGAACGAAAGTTCCAATAATCTCAGCTCCGAGACCACTTCCTTTGGTGTAGCCAGGAGCTACGGTGTTAGCTCCACCGCCCAAAGCTTGGTATTGCTTTGGCTGGAACCCCTTGACCACACCGGCTCCACAGATAGCTCCTAAGCACTGCATCACTATGTAGTACACAGCTCGTGTGAGCGAAAGCTTCCTGGCTAAGAACAAACCGAAGGTAACAGCTGGGTTGATGTGTCCACCTGAGAGGTTATATAACATACACAAATCAGATTACAACATCTGCAAATCCATCGATTCATTCCTCTCAAATTGGATTCCCCTAAACCTAATTTGGTTCCTTGACTTAGCTTGCTATTTTCTTCAGATTATTCGTTTATGGTGAACTAATATGATAGATTAACTCTGTCTCGGTGTCTCTCAGAGGTCTATGGTTTGAAATTCGTAAGCAAGCGAACATACGATCTATCTATAATCTAGATAACGAAATTCGAAATCAGAGACTGAAATCGGTAGATCTACGAAGCCGGGAGGTGGTTTGACTTACCGGAGATACCAGCGGTGCAGTAGACGAGAGCGAAGATCATACCACCGAAAGCCCAAGCGATTCCTTGGATCCCGACGGAAGCACACATGTTTGGTGCCCTCTTCACACCCATAACGGTCAAAACAGTGATGTATAGGAACAGAAACGTCGCGATGAACTCAGCGATTCCGGCTCTCCAGAAGGACCACGAAGCGAGCTCGCCTGGCTCGAACAACGGCGCAGGTGGCGGCTCCTTGTAGTCCTTGTCGCTCTGAGCCGATGTTCCGATCGGTTGCCTCTCCGGAAACTTGTTAGCTCCGACTCTAACATCTTCTTCTTTGCCTTCCATCTCCGACCTCCTTTTCTCTCTCTAGAGCTTTTTTGTTTTTTTGGTTTTCTCTGTGAGTGGGTTGATGATGTGTTGCAGCGAAGCAGAGAGTGGTAGTTTTTATAGTGACGAAACTCGATGCTGGAAGATAATGCCAACAAATGGAGATAAAATTTAAATGAAATAATAATTAATTAACTGCATGATATATAGTATAATTAACGTTATCATCTTTGTTGCCGATATACAGTAATACTAATTTATTGATTAATCATACTTAAAGTTTGTGGACAGAGTTTCGAATTTCGCTTTGCAGCTATTTTGTTTCTCTAATCAAATGTGTGGACATTTTGTTTGGAGTTTTATCTAGAGGTATCTTCACGAATGTTTTTCCCTATTCTAGAATTTGACAAAAAGAAAATACTGAAAAACATAATAAAAAAATATAAATAAAAAAGAGGGGAATTTGTGGTCGAGATAGACCGCCGGTTAATTTGGACCGCTGTCAGGATAAGCACATGGACTCACCACACCTAAAATCCGTAGGGACACCTCATCTAACCAATAATCTACAGTATTTTTACTGATTATGCAACGTTATAGTTCTGATTATATATTCTGTTGACCGAAAGCAAAAAAAATTGGTTATGATTGATGACAACCTAGTAAAACGAAATTTTCTATTATCAATTTTTAGTAAAAATCTAATACCTTTGAAATTTTTATGTTATGTTATCTTGCTATTATCTTCACCATTTAGCAATGGAACTGTAACTGAATCATAGACCAAATCATAATTTCTGAAATCATAAGTAATAGGACAGCCAGACTTGGGTGTGTCTATAATGCAAACTTTACTGCACCAACTACGCTAGTATAGGTATGAAATAATTAATTGCTTATATATACATAGCATATAACTTGAAACTATACATACATACACACGGCAAACGCCATCGACCATGAGTGTGTAAATGCATAACGAGTGGTGCGTTTTAACGAAACGAAAGAAAATTGGGTTATGTGTAGTATTCGGCTGCATTCCACTATTTGCCAAAAAGGAAAGACAGCGTTTAAGCCAAAAGGAAAAAAGGACTGAACAATCATGGTTGCTTTGTTGTCTTTTTGGTGTGGAACTATGTCCTACCCACGTGCTGTTTTCTTCTTCTCCCGTATGCCAAATTTCGCTGTATTCTACCAGCCAAACTCCATTAACCAACCAATCCAAAGACATATATGATGACATGGCCAGGCGCCATATACCAAATTTTCATGGTATAACTTCTTCTTTAATTTTAACGGTGTATAGATCATATATGGTGCATGCATGAAGCTACTTTTTCAGTGACAACACTGATGAATTTCATTTTAGTTATTCCGAACCATTTAATGAAGTTAGACTCGACGCGAATCTATCGATCTACCGTAAAAAAGCTTAGATATAGTATGTATTATGAATGGCAAAAAATTACTGTAGATTATAATAGTACTTTCATTTTTTCAACTTTTTGCCATTAATAATACATATTCTATACCATTTGGCACCTTTGTAATCGAAAAAAAAAAAACATTTTATCTTACAATTCCATTCAACGTGTTTCTTTAGTTTATTCCATATAGTATATAGTGCTATATATGATATATCTATGTAAATAAGGATTTATGCGTTTGCAAATTATTTTATTATATTTTTAGAACTTTGATTAAGCCTGGCTTCTAACTTTTACGAAAAAGAAAAATGGGAAGGTCGTAACTCGTAATTTGTATGGACTTTGGTATAAGAATAAAAAATCCCAGGATTCCAAGCCGTCCAATCCATGGATAGGAGGACACGTGGCACAACCTTACGTATACAAAACCGACCAAGCCACCCAAACACTTGTCACCTTCAGTCCAATTTTAATCATTTTTTGTTTCTCTCTTTATTTTTCTTTCTTCTGGGTGTGCCATTATTGCATGCCCCACTCACATTATTCCCGTTGCGTTACTGTCCCCACCTCCACCTCTCTTGGACTTATTTAATTTTGAGAACTTTTTTGTTTGTTTGAACAAAATTTCGAGAACTTTCGTATTCATTTTCTTTTAAGAAAAATAGTTTTTTTTTTTGTTTGTAAACATTATTTAACATAGCATCAATATTAAACGATAGTATAAGCTAGGCAACTACAATTCATGGAGCTCACCAAAATATTCATAACAATTTTATTTTGTTCAGCTAAAAATTTAATAGTCATGTAGTAATTTTAGCCAAGACAACGTAAATCACGATTCATCGAACTCCTTTATAGTGAAGGAAATTATTTTCGTCACGTAGGATCTGTGAGTGTGTGCCTTGAGTTCCTCAAATTTGAATTCAAATTCAATTGCTAAAAGTTTCAAAACCACCAATACATATGTAACGAGCCATTTTAAGTTTGGGCCATATTGCGGCTATATTAGGCCCAAAATTTTAACGGGGCCAATATTTTAGTCCACAAGCCTCTTCTGTTTCATCGGCGGCTCCGGCTTTAATTCGAGAAAAACAATTTCTTCCAATGGTGTAGCGACGAATGAACCTAAGGTGGTGTTATGCTCGAGCCACTCTCGCTATAACCCACCGGCTCGAACCACAAACCAACCCTAGTTTTAGTTTAACGATGCCGTTCCGTTTTAACCACCACAAGCCACGAGCGAACAGGGCTGTGACACCTGGATATGATCAGTCCTCTCATTTTCTTGTTTTTAGCCTTCTCATCTGAATTATATAATGTTCATTTTTAAAAATAAAATAAATTTCTAAATTTAGTCCGCTTTTTCTCTCTCTCTCTCTCTCTACGTTTATCTCTCTTATCCGCTCCACATCGCTTGGCCGCCGCCGCCGCCGCCGCCGCCCGCCGTCGTTTTCCACCACCAGATTCAAATCCCTCCGCCGCCAGTTTTACCTCCATTTCTCAATCTCTGTAATAAGGTACGACGCGCTTGTTCGCGTAATCGACTCTTCTTCTTTCGGTGGTTACGTGTTTGTATCTCTACGCGTTTGCCTGTTTGTTTGTGTTATTGGTATAATGCGTAATACTTGCATATCCGAACGTATACGGCTGTGTCTTCTCTGTCTCCTCTTTTTATTTTCTCCCTTCTTTCTTATTGGATCAATTTTTGATAACTCTGGTTTCGCTTTCCCGATTTGCGATTCCATTTTGTGCTTATTTTCCTGTTTAGGGTTTTACTTTTGATTTCTATATTTAATTGGATTCAAATTTGTCCTGTTTGCTCGTCAGAAACCGTTAGAGAAATGCTTTTCCAAGCATTAAAGCGAGATGATCATTTTTTTTTTTTTAATTTGTTGCCAAAAAGGGATTTTGCTCAACCAATTCCTTGAATCGAGAGATTGCATATTTGCTTACTTTTCTGAGTGAGTTTGATTTTTGGTGAAGAATGAAGGATCGAAACGATTATGTTATGAAATTGTTTTTTGCTGGAGTGGTTAATCTCTATTATATATGTTTTCCCTTCTTTTACTAGTTTGGTGGATGGAGTAGGTCGATATTGCTTGAGATCGCAATCTGACCTCAATGCTCATAGACCTGGAGTTTTTGACCTGAAGAGCTTCAGGATTTTAAGAAAAACAGAGGCGTTGTAACGTAGGGTGTATACTACTTATTGGAGCTAAAGGTGCAATAACAACTTGATTTAAGGAGTCTCATAGTGGTAGACTGGGTCATCATCAATGTCAGAAGGTGATTTGGCCGTCATGAAACCAGAGGTAAAGTTTCATTCTTCTTCTGTTAACTACAACATCTTTAGCTACTTTTTGTTGCCTCTAAAACTAGTCACATGGATACCATCTTCACCTCTAATGGGAAAGAACCAGTATTCATATGCTTTTACTAGTTTTGTTTAAGGTTGTGACTTGTGATGGTTAGAGGGTTGTTAGATATTGTGACAGTCTTGGTAGTAATATAGTTTTTTTATACAAACGATTTCAGTATTCCTCTTGATACATGAATTCTTACAACTTAGCGTTTGAGTTCAGTAGTTGATATTTTCTTTAATCGTTTAGATTTATATGAATGACTTGATGCATTTTGCACCTTGCTCCAAGCTAAATTGCTTTTTTCTATGCCATGGTGAAGTCCTACATCTGGCTTCAAACTGCTGATGGTTCAATTCAGCAAGTGGAACAAGAGGTTGCAATGTTTTGTCCCATGATATGTCAGGAGGTAATACACAAGGGTGTTGGATCTTCTAAAAATCATGCAATATCGCTTCCACAGCGAGTAAATCCAGCTATGTTCAGCTTGATTCTTGATTACTGTAGATTTCATCAATTGCCTGGACGTTCAAATAAGGTTTGTGTGACACCTTTAATAGTTGGAAACATATACTTCCATGTCCATACTCCATCTGGCCTCTTTCAATACATCTATTTATCCACTCTTTAGGAACGAAAAACTTATGATGAAAAATTCATCCGAATGGACACAAAGAGGCTCTGTGAGTTGACCTCAGCTGCTGACAGTTTGCAGCTGAAGCCTTTGGTTGATCTTACTAGTCGCGCACTTGCACGAATCATCGAAGGAAAAACCCCTGAGGAGATACGGGAGATATTTCATTTGCCTGATGACCTAACTGAGGTATGTGCTGCTCAAGATCATCTCTTCGTAGGATATGTGTACTCCATCTGCTTCTCTTTTTTGACCGCTCTTTTAATAATTTTAATCCAGGAGGAGAAATTAGAGCCTCTGAAGAACACAATGGATGATCCACGGATTCGACTACTGAATAGATTGTACGCAAAGAAAAGAAAGGAGCTGAAAGAAAGAGAGAGATTGAAGGTCTGTTTAGCAGTTTCTATTTTACTTGTTTAGGATGATGTAATTTGTAGCTTTATGAATGAAGTTGAGCGTAATATGGTCTGTAAGATTGAGCTATTTCACTAGCTTATGAAGTTTGGGTTTTCCATGTCTTAGAATGTCGAGGTTGAAGAACATGTGGACCAACGTTCTGTGGATGACCTGTTATCATTTATTAACGGGAGAGGTACTTCCCTTTGATCTCTTACACTGGTTTTCTAAATTCATAAATATCCTTCTGTTTCCTTCCGTCTCTTCTTTGGCTGCTGCTCGGAGATATCTGTTTAACATTGTCCTAACACATTTTAGTTTTTTTTTTGGAATTTTGTGTGTGTTTACTATATGCTTTTTACTCAATGCCTGAGATAAAATACTCATTGTCTAGTGGTTGGTTATCTCTTTAGGCTACATATCTGCCAATTTCATGCATATGCGAGATACTTCTTGCTTATGCTTCTATGGATGAAAATATAAAGATTGTTTGGTGAATAAGTGATGGTCGATGTTTGGTGTCCTTGATTGAGATATTTGGTGTGTGAATTTGTGTTTGTGTTGCATCTTAGTCTTCTCCTTTCTCTATTCCACTTCCTTTTGAAGGCCTCATTGGAAGTAAGGAAAATTCTGTTTCACAGATCCCAAGGTGGCAAAGATGTCAAAGGGAAAAAAGAAGAACAAGAAAAAGAAGGACCAGAAGATTGTTTCTTCAGATGAAAAAGAAGGACCTGAAGACTTTCTTGACAAGGTTTCAGGCTAGTTTCTCTGTGTGTTTGCTCCACTCGTGGTTGGCATTTGTCAAGTTGATGAATTCGTTTCCTTTGTGCTTAGGAATCACATTCAAAACAACAAGGTGTTGAAGAGACTGGGTCCAGCATGAGAGAGGTACCCAACTTACCTAGCACGGAAGATGACATCTTTACGCCAAAGACCGGGTCTGAAGATGGAGATATAGATGATGAAATCGATCCAGCCATGAAGGAAATGCTTGATAGGTAAGACTCTTGTCAATTCAAAACTTCTGGCCACAGTTGTTTTGCTTATATAGTGAATACAATGTTATTTTACAGAGAGGTAGAAGATTTTGCTCGGAGATTGAACTCCAATTGGGTGCGATCGCTAGGACAAGAAAGAAGGCCTGTTCACTTTTCCATAAATGGCAACGGGACTACAAGGCGGCATATAGGTATACGATATTAACTTATTTTTATCGTAATGTGTTAGAGCTGAAACTGATGGGGGATGGTTTGGATTTGAAGGTCAATCTCCAGGACACAATTGAAGCTGAAAACGCCATTCGTCTACGACAGTTTTGGTTAAGAGTGAGGAAATAGAGAGAATGGTTTACCAGTCACTGGCGTTTGGTGTGTGTCCGTCTTCTTGTAACATTTTGTTTTTATTTCTCATCCCCACGTCTGTTTCTTTTCTTTCAATCTGAGGTAGAATGCAGTTTTGATTTTTGATTTTTTTTTCCTAACCTTATAGTGGTCGATATTTTTCTTTGTAAAAAGTAAAAACCACTTTGAGCATTTTGGTTGGTGGGTCTAATTTAGAATCCAGTTCTACGTAAGTTTCTTGTTTCACGTTGTGTTATACAAATTCAGAATGAAAATAATGAAGACATGTTCAACTTTGTTAGCACCAGAACTCACACAAATGTTTTTTGATACATACATGCAACTATTTCAGTTCATTTGCAGTTTCTCTCTCTCTCTCTCTCTCTCTCTCTCTCTCTCTCTGTGTGTAACTCAGGAAACAAAGCTCTGTAACTCTCGTCAAGTCAGTCACAATGCTCATGGTTTTGGATTGTGAGCTTCTGCCATAGCTTGGTGGAGTTGATGAGGAAGTTTATCATGTTCATTCCCATTCAGCTACACTGATGAAAGTAACCATCAACCAGATGAAATGCAATTATAGAATCTTCAGGGTCTTTTGTAATTTCTACTTGAGAATTGCGCAACACATACCGGGAAAGCTTGAGAAGATGAGTCGTTCGGTTCCTCTTGAACTTGGCTTAGTGAGACCTCAGATCTGCTAGTTTCCCCTTCCTTTTGCTCATTCAAACTTGCTACATCTTCAAGTGGATTGGTGCTTGTTTGTGGCAACACAAACCGCTGAAACTCAGACAAGAGTGCAGAGAGAGCTCGAACTTCATCCATTCTAGCTTCCCTATACAATGATCAGCAAATAAGCAGCATCCATCATCATACTCAATGTTCCAAAGAAAGGAAAAGAAAAGGTGTTTTGAGTGAAACCTTGTATGAATAAGGTTTCCTTTGCAGGTGAAGTGAATTTGACAAGTAGCAGGCGCTTCTTGGCACACAAAGTTTGCTTTCTTGGACTTGAGATCTTCCATCTCCCTTGCAAATACGGAGTTAACAACACGGTGAGCGATCGTGTATCCAGAAAGAAGAAGATGGATCTTAGTGAGATTCTACATGGAATAGTGTTTATCTGCAGCTGCTCCCATAACAAACTTCCTGATCCTATGCTGATATATCATTTCCACAATCCCTTTCTCAATCGTGTCCATTTCAAAACACAGTTTCTCTGCCTGGACCTAGACACAGATCAGGAGATCACACATCTCTTTCAGAAATGGAGAAAAGAAAAACATAGTGACAAAGAGAGTCACATACCCCTCTCTTGAGGCAAATACTAAGGTACTCTTGTAGAATCTTGTCTGTTTTGGTCGTTTCTTTTCCCCTGTATGCTCTCACTAATTCCTCATCTGCCGTCGAAGCTTCGAATTTGGTACCCACTTTGCATCAAAAGTGAGCATAAGAGTTTTAAAAAGTCAATACCTTTAAAATAATGTACAGTCCAAGAGAGAGTTGATTAAGATAGTTACTCACAGACAGAAATCGTTAGAGATGGCTGGTGGATATGAACGATGCAGATTTTGTTTCCTTTGAAGTTTTGTAATGTCTACATGAGATTTGATGTGTTCTTCCATACGTTTCTCCCAACTGCCACGTAGATTTTCTTTTCAATTATCCGCAAAGTGGCTGTTTCCTCCTCCATGGCTGCTTGGAAGAAGAATGGAAAAATGGAGAGACAAAATTTAATCTAAAGAAAATGCTAAAAGAGAATTGTTTCTTGTTGATATCAGCATATGCCCGTTTACTTGGACAAGAAGAGCTCCAATGGCTTCACATCTCACCACTCTTGTGCGTGTTCCTTCGAACTGAATCGAATATTCGACCAATCTATACATAAAATAATATGGAAAAAGACTTGATCAATGGTTTTTTTTAATTTTATTTTAATACCAAAGATTGATTCATCATCTTCAGCTATATATATGATTAAGGCCTGTGACACTTTCATTTTCTTTTGTTCATTCGATCATGTATATTTTTGGTGATCTTTTTGCACAGTGCCTGAGACAAAATACTCATCTTCTATTACATTGATAGATTTTTTTATGAGCAAATCATGATCGATATTCATTAACAAGAAGAACAAATCGCTTTAGTACCAAGAAGAAGACGTCTAGTACAAATTTTGATTGTTAGCCTAAAGCTTTGAAAACGAATAAACGAGTCTAATTGTTCATAACAAGACAAACTGTTACTAGAGAGGAAATGGAGGAAGCCAGTGAGGAACCCAGCAAGGTCGAGGATTAGGTAAATGAGGGAAACCTGGGGGAGACTTGGGTTTGAAGGAACGTGGGGTTCTTGTGGCGATGTCGTAGACGCCATAGCCTTGACCATAACCATCACCGGCGAAATAGATTGAATTAGGTATTAGTCCCGGGAATGAGCTGGCCTCGACGCAAAAAGGCTCGTTATCTCCGAGGAATATGCAGAGATCACCAATGTCCTCAGTGTAACACATGTTCACCATATCTTCCTCCTCTCTAAACACCATGAACCGCTTTGTGCCGCTACAATTGAACCATAATGTCTTGAGATCAGGGCTTCGAACATACCTGACAAAAAAAAAGAAACAAAAGAAGATGTTAATATGAGATTATAACACTGAAACCGCAAACAAACAAACAAGCAGAACCTCGGTACCATTTGACTAGGAAACGTTGTCCTGAGGAAGACTCAACAAGGTCATGTGTTCTGTAACAAGAATCAAGAAGCTGCAACTCGGAATGCGAGAACTGAGGAAGGTTGTGAAACCGCAGCTCAATAAACTGAGGAGAGGTTGATTGGAGACCATCCCAAGACCACAAGTGGTGGCCACCAGTGCTAACCATGTAGAACTTTTGATCTCTCTTGGAATACATGAGCTTGGATTCTTCAAAATGGTCGAATGCTTGGCGAGACATAACGAGGAGGTGTCCCTTGTATGTGTCTCGACCGGGGGTGTATATACTCACCGGACGTCCCGCGAACTTGACGCAGATAACGCAGTCTTTCTCTTGAGGAGAAGACGACATTGCCACGCCACTTACCACTTCAGTTTGACAGCCGATTATATTAGGCCGAGGGTACAGAGGGATCATCTTAGGGTTTGATTTGGAGCTAGAGGGGTTGCAGAAGTCGCTGACTAGTATGGAGCGACCGTCGTAGGTGAAAACTCCCCACCCATGGGAACTTCCCACTAGCGCAGACTCAACCAACTGTTTGGGAAGTGGCTTATCACCGACGGTGACATACTCTTCCTTGGCCGGGTCAAACATTCGGAGCTCCGTCATTGCACCTGCGGATTCTTTACCACTGGAGGTGACTCGGTACATCAAGTAAGGGGTGGTGGTGGTGGTGGTGGTGGAAGAGGATGAGAACATCCGAACCGGACTGTGGCATCTCTGTGGGGAAGCGTAACAAGTAGACATCATCATCAGAAGAAGAAAAACAGAGAGATTATAAGGAAAAATAGAGAGAGATTCAAGAGATTACCAGATAAATATTGCGGAGGACAGAGTGCTTGGAAGAGAGCCTGAGAAGCAGAGACGACATAGCTTGCTGGCTCTGTTTCTTCTTGACTCTCGATCTAAAGACCACCACAAAGAAAAAGGGTTTTCAATTACGTATGTCTCTCTTTCCCTTTCTTCCTCTGTTTTCCACGTTTCTTTACTTTTCCTTTTTTTTCCTTAAATGTGAATCTTGTGACAATAGGAAACAAAATTATCTTTTGATCAAATATGTACACAAAGATTCTTTAACTATGCACCACGTTTTCTCTTTTTCCTTTCTAACCCCATTAAATACTCACATTTACTGTTTAACCAGAACAACCACATGTTCGATTCTAGTTTCTCAATTTGTTTTCTCGATTCGGTTCCGACGATCGGAGTCCATCTGCTCTCCGATCGGAGAATATTGTGTCTCTGTCTCTCTCCTTCGCTCTATCTTTGTCTCCCTATTTCTGTCTCTCTTAGTCTCTATCTCTCTCGTCTCTCTGTGGCGATACGAACAAGGCGATTTGCGCCTGGTCCGATTCTATTCCGTCGACGGACTGATCATGCATCGGTCGCCTCTTCTACGCTCGGGGTTCCCTCTGGACTTTGATCGGAAAAGGTTCGAACTGTTGGTTTCATTGCTTAGTTACTTTCTCAATCTCTGAAAATCTTTTGTATGGTGGAAATTGTAAAAGTTTTTTGATGTTTGTGTGGTGAAGGTGAATGAGATTTATTTTGTTTTCTTTTTAATTTGGTGTTTAGATGGTCCAGCTGAAGATCTTTACGGCATTTTTATCAATAGGGTTCGTAGAGAGACCTCCTGAATACTTGGAAAAGATCAAAGGGTAAGGGAGAGTTTAAAAAGTGTATTGCTTTTGTGACAATAATGTAGAGATGAAGAACTCAGTTTCAAGCTAATTGATCAGACTTTTGTATTAAGATATAGTCTATCACTCTATCTTGCTTTGCTGTAGTTTGAAAAAATGGGTTCCTCGTCCAGGGAAGATGACAAGCAGATATGTTCGTCAGAACATCGACATATCTAAGAAGTGAATGGATGTTGCCTCTCTTGATATGCTTCAGTTTCATTGGTGTGTTTCTTTCTTCACTTACTTTGCTAGTAGTTGATTTGTGTTCTATCTTCTTAGTAATGTCCAGCAGTTTCTGTAGCTTATTTGCTTAATCTGTAATTTGGAATACTAGGTGGGATTATGCAAATGATGGTTATCTTGATGCATTGAAACACCTCACTGACTTAAAAGAAGAATGTAAGCAAGAAATGATATATCTTTTTTCTCTGTTCTTGTGATTGATTATTTATCTGTCTGGCTTTTACTTAAACTGCTTGTTGCAGGTAAAATAAGTCTCTTGCTTTGACAAATTTTGATACAGAAAGACTTGAGAAAATCTTAGAGAATGGAATCCCTATTGTTAGCAATCAGGTGAATATGCCAGCCGCAATGTCCGAACAATTTATTACCATTTCTTTTGTAAATCTCTGTAACATTTCTTTATATTTTTATTAAGGTGCTACACTCTGTTGTAGACATGCGTCCTCAACAGAAAATGGCTCAACTTTGTGTGCTTATAGGCGTCAAACTTATAACGTATTATACACTTTTTGGAAAATCTTGTTTGATCTCTTTCGTATTTTGAAACTGACTTAATCAAACCACTCATCTTTTTTGGTCCTTGGCGTGTAGTTATGGGACTGTAATGGGTGGTCTCCTTTCAGAGAAGTACCTTCATACCACCAATTTAACCATCTCCTTGAAGACTCCTCTCCAAAAGTAAAAAACTGCAAGTGTTCTGTATTCACTAGATAAACCTGTTTAAACATATTCCAAATTGTTAAAAAAAATACTACAGAGAATGATAGAAAGGGAAAGCGATATAGTAAAGGATCACAAACACAAGAAACTGCTAGATTCGTGGGGATTGAATACAAAATATGTTAGGGTTTTTGATGGTTTTGTAGATCTGAATTGTTTCCTCTTCTGTTGAATGTATTTTGAGGAGCTGTTGGTTTCATTGCTTAATTACTTTCTCATTCTCTGGAATCTTTGAATGGTGGAAATTGTAAAAGTTTGTTGATGTTTGTGTGTTGAAGGTGAATGATGGAGTTTGGATATCAGCTAGGTCAAGGAATTAGGACGAGGAAGGGATGATCGGTGTTTGGAAAATGTAAATTTTTTTTTTTTTAAAGAACCATGTAAAAGTTTTTATCGATGGAAGAAGAAAAAAATTAAATCCAAACAAAAGTTGTTAATAGAAAGTTGATGGGAATTTGTTATAAAATATTGTTAAAAACCAAAAGTTTGGTTTTACCAATGGAGATGCTTTTACATTAATTGCATAAAAGCTTCCTTATTTCACGATTACCTTAATTAATTAACTGCATAATTTAAACGTTTCTTAATTATCACCTTCTCTCTTGCAACCTCCTCTTTCTTCTTCAAGCTGCCTCCTCGGCAACCTTGTGAACATTTCCGTCATACTCCGCAGTCAGCGAACATCTTCCATCCCTTACTTTGCTAACTAAGCGGCAATGAGTGTGTTTCACTTTAACAACATTCGGCCCATTCTTCTGCGGTATCGTCACAGTCCGTGTGGATGTAGACCATCTCAGCAGAGGAACTCCCGTTTTGATCCTGCCCAGAGATCATTTCTCCAACTCCTCCAAATCTGGCGAGCTTTTCCTTCACAGCCTCCGCTCCATCGAGATACATGCTCGCCCTCCGGCCGTTTTGTTTCGCGTCACGGACGGCACCTTTGTATGCACTTTTGCATTGACTGGTCAGAAATTTAACAATAGCCATTGTAAGGGTTTCTGCTTTGCCTTATGCTTAGATATGAACCTGCTGCTGTTTGAAAAAAGTAAAAGACACAAAGTATTTGATGTATTTGATTAGAAGAGAATTCTTACAAGACACTAATAGAGGTTTCTCTCTCTCAGAACAAAGAAGAATAAAGAAGAAGACTACAAGACTCTCTTGAAACTCTCTTTGTTTCTCTCTTACTATCTCTCTTCTCTCAGCCTCTATTCTCTTAGTCTTGTTCTCTTGATTTTGGGATGCCTTAGAATGATAGGGGACATCTCCTTATATAGGAGAGATGTCTCTATGTTTTCCTTTTCGCTTATTGGAAAATTGCATATTCTCTTGTTACCTTTTCTTTGCAGAAAACCGACTAACATGCTAAAAGGAAAACTTCACATAATTGACTTAATTCGGATTGGGCCAGAATTGATCCCATTTACTCACAGTCATTCTCTCTCTCTCTCTCTCTCTCTCTCTCTCTCTCTCTCTCTCTCTTTGTTTCTTTTTGTTTCTGAAAAACTTGGTTGGTCTTCTTCAGTTTTTATGGACGAAGAGGAAGACATATACAAATGTAGGAGAATCTTTTCCGTGTCTTCAAAACCAGTGCCAAACCGCATTTCAGGAAAAAATGTAGAGCGGCATTGATTTTGATTGCTACGGCCACTCTTAATGCTCAGCTTTCTTCATTACGTTTATATGTTGGACTAACGTAGTGAAGAGATTTTGGCGGGTAAAATCTAAAATCCAATGCTTGAAGTTTGTGTCGGTACATCATCTGTGAAGTAAGTCATCTTTCTTTTTGTTAAAAAAAGTAATTTTTCTTTTGTCTTTAAATAAATAATTTGGACATGTTCTTTACGTACTCTTTGAATTCCATACCAACGTATCCTAGGTCGACATTTATAACATACCAATTGGTATGGAATTCTTTGTACAATTGTGGACGAGATTTGAGCTGTTAGGAGTCAAACAGAGTCAATCATCAATCATATGAAAACAATACTCGTCAAGAAATAAACAATCTGCAAAGTCAGAAAAAAGTATCAAGACTGCTTGATTGATTACCTGTTTTACGATTTCTTGTCTAACACGTTTATGCAGATTAGCGGTTTTATAGACTTGATCAGCTAACGAGGAGGAAATTTAGTATATATAACTACAAATGTAAGATGCAGCTAACGAGGAGATGCATCTTACATTGAAGTTCTCCGAGAGACCCACAAAAAACCTGATGGATCATTTGTGGATGAAAGGGCCAGGCTGATCAGTGAGGGGTTTGACAAGGATCTAGCTGATCATATAGTTGAAGGTGAATTTCCAACAGGAGAAGAGCTAACTCCCAAAAAAAAGAATGAAATGTATTTGAAGGTAATATTTTGTTTTGCTTTGAAGTTAATTTTAATTTTACATTAAGAATTCGTTTCTTATATACATTACTACTATGTTCTACAGTTAGTTGATGCAACCAATCGACGTGTGTTCTGTTCGGTTTAGGAGCTCTTTTAAGCGAACTTTCAATCAATGGTGAAATACCTCCCACCACAGTAAGCCAACTGGAAAATGATGAGACTTTCAAACAGAAAATAGAAGACATTGTTCAAGTGAATGAAGATATCAAAGAAAGGCTCAACAAACTTGAAGGTCTGGAGAAAATGATGGCGATCTTCTGCCCAGCTTTGTTAAGGAATGGCGTGAACAATTAGTTGTTTACTTTGATGTTTTAGTTTTACTCTAAGCGTTGTTCAAAAAAAAAGTTTTACTCTAAGTTTTCTATTAGCTTGTTTGGTTTTTATTTATCATTTGTTTTTTTTAGGTGTTTTTTTTGCATTATTGGATTTTTAAATATTTGATTATCAAATAAAATTGGGTTTTTTTATTCTTATATTATTATAAAACGTTTTTTTCAAAAATTATTAAATAAGCATTTATTATTCAATAAATAATATGTAAAATATCAAAATAAAACTATTACGATGTTGCAGTTTTGCTTTGATCATTGTCACAAAAATTACAGATATGCAACAATTTTAACTATTGATTTTGCATTGCAAATTAATGGTATAATTTATAACTAGGGTTGGATCCGCGCCCTGCGCGGAATGAAAAATTTATGGGTTATATCTTTAAATAAATAATTAAATNCCATATTTCTTCATTTCCAACTTGAAACTTTCAAGATATTTATAATATTTTATAGTTATTGAATTTTAAATGTTTGATCAATTTTTTTTTTTGAAATATTTAGAAATCTGAATCTCTTATAATATAATATTTTAAGATTATAATGATTTAAATTTTTGTATTAATAA
>OVBJ01000863.1:0-39775 GCA_900406535.1 Noccaea bulbosa | reverse complement strand
GACTTCCCCAAAAGTCAAGCAAAAGTCAATTCAAAAACTAACATTTTTTTCAGTAGACTTCAGGAGTAGACTCCACGAAGAAAATATTTGGTTGAGATATTGCAAAACTAACCTATTAGACTTCAGATATAAGCCGCAAAATATTGAATGTCTTTTTTTAAAACGCATTTTTGGAAACTGTATAATGAATTTTTAAGATTTTCTTGAAAAAATAGTTGTATTAGATTGTTTAGTTGCTTCTGTGTGAGTTTGACATGCTTATTCGTTATATACAAAGTGAAAACGTTTTTCTTGTTTGATTAGCACATTAGGTCATTGCAAGTATACTTTATAGAGAAGTCTATTCATGAACTCTATTTGTGAAGTCTAACTATTTCTTCGAACTTACTCCATTTTAGCCAGGTAATATGCATGACAAGGCTTGAATTTGGTTTTTTTTTTTTTTTTTAAATGTGAAGTCTACACGAGAAGTCTATTCATGAAATCTACTCACAAAGTCTAATTATTTTTTCCAACTTTGTCCATTTTAGCTAGGTAAAATGGCATGAGAAAACTTGAATTTGTTTTTTTTTTTTAATAATGTGAAGTCTACACGAGAAGTCTACTCATGAAATCTACTCGTAAAGTCTAATAATTTCACCGAACTTGGTACATTTTAACTAGGTAAAATGCATGAAAAAGTTTGAATTTTGTTTTTTTTTTCCATACTTAGTCCGTTTTGCTGAGATTTCATATAATAAGATAATACCCTCAACTAAAGTTAATATAAACATTCATATGATCTCACACTATAAGGCCAATTTGGTTGAGAAAATTATTATATTAATCACCCAAAACATGTCTTACATCTTACCGAAACAAATGTTACAAATCATGTCTTACATCTTACCAAAACAAATGTTACAAAACATGTAAGTCTTATACTAACATCTTAGGCAAGCAAGACTTCTTTCTTTCCTTTCATTGTATTTCTTCCAAGTGCTTTAACATCTAGCCGCCAAAGTTAATTGGATTGACCATCTTTGTGTAAGATTCTTGGAGCAGCAGCTTTGTGAAGATACTCGAGACCTCTTGCAGCTCTTGGCGATATTTTGTAGTCTTCTTGTGTGTACTCGGCTTGTGTTACCAGGATCTGAAACAAACACCACCAGGAAATCTTAATCAACCAAATATATATAGCTAAAAACATGATAAAATATCAAAGAAACAAGAAAGAATAGTCTAAACTCACTTGCATCAAAGTCCATGAAATCAAAGAAATTTTATGCAATTTTATTTTTCATAGATGATAAATATCTACATCTTATTTATGTATAATTTTTTGTAATCAAATAAATTTTTATAATTTCATAATTTAAATTTCAGTAGTTATTAGAGAATAGACTTCATAATGAAATCTATTTCATGAGTAGACTTCATATGGTTAAAACAGTCATTATGGCTAGCGTTTTTTCTTTGTTCATAAGGGTGAGGTTTGTAATTTGGCAATCTCAAAAGACTAATTTAGACATAAGTGCAATAGGGGGTCTATTTTTGCATTTCAAACCAAATTATGATCTATTTGAGGCAATTCCCCCTTGTTTAGTAGAAGATACATGCAAATTTTTCATATTTATAACCAAATAAAAAATAGGGTAGCAATGGCATTGTATGTAAATATTCTAGTAAGTGATGTCTTTTTATATATTTGTGTTGAAAGTGATTCTGGTGATGACACATCAGCATGACAAAGTTATTAATAATACATGGAACAAATGTCCCTAATATATTAAAAGAGAATACATGTTGATGTGTCATCACATAGTTCATTCTCAGAATTTATTTATTTATTTAAGGTAATATTAACCAGACAATTTATTGCATTAATTTGATTAGAGAATAGTTTATATTAATTATTTATACAAATTTTAGCATTTACTTTTTTCTATATCTTAGCCAATATATCAAATTAATTGTGTTCTTAAATATTATATTTTCTCTCAGTTTTTGATTGAATTATTTTATATAAATAAATAAATTATCACATTACTCATATACATTATTTTTACACAAATTATAATTTGAGTTTTAAAAAAACAGATCTTAATATCTAAAATGATGAAAATAAAAAAAAATCATCAAAGTCCGCCATTGGAAATGATGATATATGATAGATCAAAAGACTATTATAAAAAAAGACCAAAATGATAAAAAATCATAAAAAATGAAAAATTAATTTNTAATTTAATAATCATCCAAATTTATCAATATATTTTGTTTCATATGGTTATTTGATAAAACTATATAATTAAACCAAATAATTTATTTATTATAATAAATATTTCACAGTGAAATAATTGAAAATGTTTGTATCAAGATATTAAAGTATTTAAAATAGTTTAATTTGGTTTAAAAGTTAAAATATTTAAAATATTTTTTTATCACAATTTGAATATTATAAAATTTCAATTTATTTTATAAAATACATGAAGTATAGTTTTTAAAAAAAGAAAATTTTTTTGTTCTTTGAATTATCTTATTATATTGTAGTGATTTGAAGTTTATATATGTTTAAGTCTATCATATTGAATATGTGGTCAATCGGACCGGCTGGAAGTACGTGTGAGGTGGGATCCAACACAGAACTTTTTGATTTTTTTCTTTAGTTTTATAGCCTAAATTTCCATAAAATTGTTTTTAGTGCCTAATTTGTCATAAAAAGAATTGTAGGGCATAATTTCTCCTAAATATTTGTGTTGAAAGTGATTTTGGTGATGACACATCAGCATGACAAAGTTATTAATAATAC
This sequence comes from Noccaea bulbosa, assembly GCA_900406535.1. Taxonomy (NCBI): domain Eukaryota; kingdom Viridiplantae; phylum Streptophyta; class Magnoliopsida; order Brassicales; family Brassicaceae; genus Noccaea; species Noccaea bulbosa. The sequence continues at coordinate 36,987 of OVBJ01000863.1, read as the reverse complement.
GTAGAACAAATGTCCCTAATATATTAAAAGAGAATATACTGATGTGTCATCACATAGTTCATTCTCAGAATTTATTTATTTATTTAAGGTAATATTAACTAGACAATTTATTGCATTAATTTGATTAGAGAATAGTTTATATTAATTATTTATACAAATTTTATCATTTACTTTTTTCTATATCTCAGTCAATATATCAAATTAATTGTGTTCTTAAATATTATATTTTCTCTCAGTTTTTGATTGAATTATTTTATATAAATAAATAAATTATCACATTACTCATATACATTATTTTTACACAAATTATAATTTGAGTTTTAAAAAAACAGATCTTAATATCTAAAATGATGAAAATAAAAAAAAATATCATCAAAGTCCGCCATTGGAAATGATGATATATGATAGATCAAAAGATTATTATAAAAAAAGACCAAAATGATAATTAATCATAACAAATGGAAAATTAATTTAATAATCATCCAAATTTATCAATATATTTTGTTTCATATGGTTATTTGATAAAACTATATAATTAAACCAAATAATTATTTTATTATAATAAATATTTCACAGTGAAATAATTGAAAATGTTTGTATCAGGATATTAAAGTATTTAAAATATTTTAATTTGGTTTAAAATTCAAAATATTTAAAATATTTTTTTATCACAATTTGAATATTATAAAATTTCAATTTATTTTATAAAATACATGAAGTATAGTTTTTAAAAAAAGAAAATTTTTTTGTTCTTTGAATTATCTTATTATATTGTAGTGATTTGAAGTTTATATATGTTTAAGTCTATCATATTGAATATGTGGTCAATCGGACCGGCTGGAAGTACGTGTGAGGTGGGATCCAACACAGGACTTTTTTGATTTTTTTCTTTAGTTTTAGAGCCTAAAATTCCATAAAATTGTTTTTAGTGCCTAATTTATCATAAAAAGAATTGTAGGACATAATTTCTCCTAAAAATTATAGAAAAAGTCTAATATTTTTAAAGTTTAATTTTAAATTTTTTTTAACACAAAACTCATATTTTGTATGGTCCGGGCATGTGGTCAATTCTTTAAGTTATTTACCTTTAAAAAAAATCGTTAAAATGTTTAATTTATAGATAACAAACGAAGACAAGAACCAATAAATTTGTCGCAAAAAAAATTGAGATAGTTAAATAGACATTTTTAATAAAAATATAAATTTAGAAAGCATCATCCCGTGTAGGGCACGGGTCCAACCCTAGTTATTTTTTAAAAATGATTTTCTTTTAATATATAAAGGATAAAAAGCTTGAATCTTTATGGACTAAACTCTTTTACTCTCTGACTCAGGTCAGTTTTAGATTTTTTTTTTTGTTTTTTTTTTTTTTGGTAGTCAGCATCATGATCGATTGCTCTAATTGCACATGGTTTTATTTTTTGACATCAATTGCAAATGGTTAAAGACGACACTAAGCAAGAAATTCAAAAAAAAAATTGAATAACGAAAGAAGAATGTAAGCACATTTATAGAGTTTAAATGATTTAGTGATAAGGAATCAATCACTCATTCTGATATCTTCATTTCTATAGATTATGTTCATGTAATCTTTCTTATTTACTTCAGAATATTCTAAGTTTTTTTGTATATACAGTAGAAACTCTATAAATTAATAATGTTGGGACTTTGATATTTTATTAATTTATATAGTTATTAACTAATAGATTTTAAATATTAAAAAAAATAAGAAGATTTATTTTTAAAGAATTTTCTTAACTTTTTTTATGATGATAATAGAGGATTTTTTTTTTATATATTTCTGTATTTATTTTATTGTTTACATTTTCTGTATTTGTCATATCATTCTAAAATTATTTTTTTTTATATTATTTTGGTGTGTGAGGACCTCACAACCTTATTTACTTACACGTTCGTTTAGAACATGCCTAAAAATGTCTAAAGATTAATTATAAAATTATGCACATCTTACATAATTAGAATATGCCTAAAAAATATTATTATATGATTACTTATTGCTTAAAAGTGATTTTAACTTTAAGAAAAATCAAACAACTTTAGATTCATATTTTAGTAGGTTACCTTACTTATATATATTTATAAGTTTTTGTATGATAATTATTAATTTAAGATATTATCGGGCGTTTCAAAAAAATTATTATTATATTATTATATCAAATTGTGTTATATTTTACACCGGTCTAACTTGGGACCGAATAAATTTATTAATTTTGTCGAGTATTAATTTATCGAGTTTTTACTGTATAGGTATGCCAATGAGAAACATATAAATTCAGTTTATCATCTTTTCTTATTATGCTTCCAATAGGAACAAAAGCGTGGTATCCGAAGATTGGTCCATTAAGATGACTCCAATTAAGTAATAGTAATACGACCACAAGTGGAAGGGAAAAGGAAAAATTAAATAACGACTTCAACTTAACGGTTTGGTTATGTCTTTTTTTTTTTCCTTTTCAGCGAGTTAATATGTGATGTGTGTTCTAAAACTCGCCGGAGTTGACGATTAGTCGGGCGAGAAGTCGTCCAACATAGCTTGCCACGGCGATTTAAGGTAATTGGAGCGATTAGGCGGTGAACCGTACAGAGAACAAAAATATTTCCATCTTTTATCAATTTTTAGTTTAAAATCTGATGTTGGAACAAAAATATTTCCATCTTTTATCAATTTTTAGTTTAAAATTTGATGTTGGGTTGTAAATCTATGATTAGTGAGTCAAAATTATTTAAAAAACATCAAAATTGACAACAATGGTGGAGAGGCGGCAGAATTAGGGTTGACTTGTCGCAGAGAAAAAGAAAGGAACGAGGGTAAATTTGTAATTTTTGTTTCATTAAAAAAAAAAGTGTAATGGATTTGGGCATGGAATGACTCGAGCTCGGGTTGGAGATCATATAGAAGCGCCACACACCACTAGACTACTCCGTATTCTTTCCAATTTGATGCTTATTTAACTTATAAACCCATATATAATTTAAAATTTATTAAAATAAATCCCCGATTACTCTCCGGTTTATTACCGATTTTGTAAAAATCGCTACTCCCGGACCGAACGTCCGAGTAGCACCCAGCGAGATTTAGAACACATAGGAGCAAGTGAGTCAGTGGTTTCATTATACCTCTGCTACCATTTTATCTGGAGTTACGTTTCCATGTAGAGTTAATCTCTTATATATTAAAAGAAAATTATTTTTTAAAAATAACCTTATGCTCATGTGTTATTAACAACTTTGTCATGCTGAGGTGTCAACACCATGTTCACTCTCAAGGTCAATATAAAAAAAAGACATCACTTACTAGCATATTTATATACAATGCCATTGATATACTATTTTTAATTTGATTACAAATATTAAAGATTTGCATGTATCTTTCACTAAACAACATAAACAATATATGAAATAATTATAATAAAATATTTTAAAAATTGAATATTGATATAAATATTTCGAAATTAATTATATCATTTTTTCCAATATATAATGTTTGTTAACATATTCATTTTTATATTAATATATAACTAATTAGTAATATACTTTCACTTAAAAAAATATATTATATAAAAATTATTTAGTGTAAAATATTTCAAGAATCAAATATTGATATAAATAATTCAGAATTAGTGATACAATTTTTTTTGTTCAATATACTGGATTTCTGAACATATATATACTAGATAAAGCCCCGCATATACGCGGGATTTATTTTAAGAGTTTTGAACAAATTACAAAAAAAAAATATTAAACAAAATATTATTATTCGTAAAAATAAGTAAAATAATATTGAGAACCCGATAAACAATATCTAAATAACATAAGATGCATAAAAACTTAAATTGTGTATTACTGTTTAAAATAAAAACAAAAATTGTGTTAATATCTGTATTACAAATATATCAATATAAATAGAAAGTATAATTTGTTACTAACATTTTCATCTAACGAATAGAAGGTCCACTCCCATAAGGATATTAATGTTTTTAAAATTAATAGCAATAATTTGTCTTCTTTTTTTCATACGTTAGAATAAGGCAAATATACATTCTTCCTTTTTAACATTTTTAAAATAGTTTTTTTTTTCTTTTTTCTAAGACACATGTCAAGATCTCAATGTGAGTAAAATTAAAATTGACAGATGTCACGATCCTATGAGTTATAAAAATCCTACGTGTCGCAACTACGTTGCGCGCATCAAGCTTTATATAATAAGATATGAATATATAATGAATTTAATTATAAACATCTTTTCCCCATATATAATTTCATAAAAAAATTGTAAATTCATTTTAGTGTTTTAAAAATTAATTATTGATTTGTTTTATATTTTCTAATTATATGGTGATGTCGCCAATAAATATATTGTCTTATATTTTTTTTGTTTGACATCAAATATAGTGTCTTATATGAAAATATTTTAATTATGAGTAGATTCAAATATATATTATTTTCCCTTATTAGTAATAAATTAACCTATAAATCAGCCATAAATTATTATGTTAATGATATTATTAATTACATATTGAACTTAACATATATAATGTTACCAAATTTGAATTTATTTCACATAATATTTTTTATTTTTTATAGAAAAAAAAAGAAAAAAATCATACCATATTTAACCATAACGATTGAAAAAATATATACAATTTTACCAATTTTTAAAATAATAACAATTTAAATATGACTTATTATATATGATTGATATTATGGTTTTGGAATGTGATATTATGTTCTCTTTCTTGAAATTAATTAAGAATGAATTGAAATTAATTAAGAATGAATTATAAAAAATAAATAAAAAAAAACATCAATAATTTTAATAAAAAAATTTAACAAAGCGCGGGATATCACCTAGTTTTCTTATTGAAAGGATAATGAGTTGATGTCTAACTTCAAAACTATTTTAATTAATTTGGGGAAAACGACAAAAGAAACGAGTAGTCGGTAGAATCATGTGGAGGAGCAACCCTTATTATATCGGTAAGGTTTATAATAAAATTTTAAGATTCTATTATTATATTCTTTGATTCGCATATGATAGCATTTTAACTTAATTTGTTATAAACACCAACTTTACACGTAGTCAACAAAAAAATATGTTTTTGCTCTGTTTAAAGTTCATCAAACGTCATTATAGTAGTACACTAATTGTGGTCTGTTTTGGGTTTGGTTGGCCAAAAACCACATTACGAAGCTGATGACGAATAATTATAGGCACTGATCTTATTATGTTTGTTGTTTCTCATTAGAGAGAGAGTAAAAGATCCTTGCTGTCATGAACAAGAATATGAGAAGTGGTTGGTCTTGCATGTCAATGCTCTCGTCAGTGCTCGGGATCGTTGGTCTTGCTATTGTATATGGCTGCTGGTTAAGTATTCGTAATACCAAACTTAGAGAATTTATTAATAAGTTTCTCTCTAGTTAATTCATTTGCCTCCTCTATGTGAATGGTGTCAGTCTAACTATGTTAATTGTTTAACTCTAATATTTGTTATATTACAATGAGGAGAAGATTCCAAAATTGTAGGTATAATAATTAAGATGCTTCGTCCGTGGAATTTATTAACTAGTAGCTGTTCACATTTACGGCCATCCTAAATTTCTCTTATCATCGGACCTGTCTGTGTAGGAATTAATGCAAATTCTGGTAAGGCAAATATTTAACGGAAACATGCGAATGTTTAACGGAAACATCACGTAGCTAGGTAGGAATATCTTTACATACTTTCGATCGTCGCAAACCAGTTTAAATTTAACCAAATATTATTTTTTGTCAAACGTCAATTTATCTAGCTAATTATATTCGATCATATTTTAAAACTATTAAGAAGTTCGGTGAATGAACTATTTGACAGCTATACTTGAAAAGTGAAAACTAGTTAGATGATAAAAACCTAGTTTAAATGTAGTAATCTGATTAACAAAAAAAGAGTTCAGTATATCTATCATATTCAAGATTGACTGTGATGCTATTTTTAGATAAAATACTTTACAATTTACATACTAGTAATTTTTTTTTAAAAACCCAATATATGACGACGGATGATCTATCCCAACAACCTTCTTATGGCACGCGAATAATTAACGGAAAAATGATGTATGTACGAATATTATTACTTTACAAGTTTACAGACTCCCGATCGTGCCAAACTTTTTTGTTTTTAACAACATATGCCAAACTAGTTTAAATTTGATTAATTGGCTAAATTGAGTAACAAAAATATTTCACATCTGTCACAGTGCATCCGAGATTCCGAGGTCGACTGTGATGTTATTTTAAAAGATACTTTACATAATATATATACTTTTCATACCAAAAAAAAAGTATATATATATATATACTTTACAAAAAAAAAAAATTAACTTCCTACATATATAAATATCAGTCTATAAATATTGTTCTGTTGATTGAGATTATCTACTAGTTTTTTTTTTTTTTTTTTGTGTGCACTGACTAGATTTTCTTTAACAAAAATTATCGACTAGATTTTACATGACACACTGGAGTCGGCGAGTCGCTACGTAGTTTTGCGTGGTTTCTCAAATTTCGCAATTATTTAAATTTCAATCGAAAACACTAACCCAAAAAAAAGAAAAGAACATTTATTTGGTCAGATCAGATGACACAATTGCAAGCTTTGCTTAAACCTCGGCGGCCCTGTGTAGTAATTTAACTATATGGATATTTTTTAATAACTTATAATTCTATATTGATAATATATACGACCAGCATGTATATGTATATGCTAATTATATTGTCTGTCGCAAAGACCAAAACAAACCACTTACAGACTGTTCAATTATAATAAGAAACTTTTAATATTACTAGGCGTACGTTAAAAAAATATATAAAATGATGATCAGAATAAAGTAACTATAAAGTCCAATGCAATTAATAACTCTCGTATTGGATTAGCGATTGGTGGAATCATATTTATTTATTTTTTGTCATCTGGTGGAATCATATATGATTAAAAATTAATCGATCATTTTTAATATATACAATTAGGTATAAGATAATCTATAGTAATTAACAATGCTAATCAGTAATTAATAGACGGCTTCTTGATTTATTATTAAAATGGCTCTACCGACTCTACCATCGATCCATCGCTACGTTATCACAAGAAGCCGTCACACGTTGTCCGCCGTTGCTAAGTCTATCCCTTTCCATATAACTCGTTTCTTCATATAAAAAATATTGTTTTGTACCTTTCACAATTTGAAACTCTTAATTACAAAACTATCTTATTAGTTTATGTGGTCTTACGTTGTAATTTTTTTGTTTTTATCATATTCGAACAACCTGTCAACCTAGAACGGAATATATAGGAGACTAGGAGCTTTAAATTTGTTTGAAAATTTTAAGCGAAGAATTGAATGGACAAAAATCTAATGTCAAACTAAACCGGAACAAACCAAACTAGATTCAGTCACGTATTTGTCAAACAAAGAATCCCCATTTGTTTGTTCCAACTTCCAATCGATCCGCGACTGCTTAACCAAAAGGGCAAGCAAAGTAGCAAACCTCATAAGAGCGTGGACCCACGCGCTGCTCCGCATAGGTCACTTGACCGCATGGATCTCCGCGTTGCCTCCCTTTAATTTGTTTAACGTTTCTCCTCATTATTTTAAGGGCACTAATAAAAAATATGATTAACTATGTATTATTTTTATTAGTGCCCTTAAAATAATGAGGAGAAACATTGAGAGAACTTCAAGATGTTAACCATAGTTAATCGTTGACAAAGAAACAAAAAACCATAGTTAATTGGTCAACTTGGTTACCTAACTATAGTTTATACAATTTAACTCTCTTCATCCACTTTGTATTTGATGCTCCAGATAATATATTACAACAATAGAGGCATAAAAGTTGAATGATAAACGCAGCTAGCAAACGTTTACACTTTTAAGAAGCCTATTAATTATATGGAAGTGGATGCTTTAGTAATTTTATTTGCTGAAAGAGCATGCCTCAGTCAGAATTAATCGGATCGGATGTAAAGAAACAAACCAGAATTGACTGGACATATGGCAAAATTAAATACATAATGGTAACAAATTAAAATAGGTTTTTTTTTTTTTTTTTTTCTTAACTAAAGCTTGATATACGACCAGTTTTAGGTCATTGAAAATCTAACTAATCCACTTTTCAGCGCAAGCAAATATATAACCTTTTTGTGTGCAAATATATAACTAATTTTTTTTTTATATATAACTTATAATTAATACGATAAGCCCATGACAAAAAGAGAAACTTCATTGATAAGCTTATACATGTGGAAGCCTCTTAACCTATGGTTGATTTAACGGATTACAAGCTCCATAAATCCACCTGTCGTTATATAGTTATTCACTTATTCATATATGTTTTCATTAGTTATATATAGTTATTCACTTATTCATATATGTTTTCATTAGTTTATGACTTGGTATTGGTTGACCATATAATATTTCCTGATTTGATTTCACTAAGAAATCCCATTCTAAAACTTTTATTGGTTACATACTAAAAAAAACAGTGTAATTAAATAAATAAAACATTATTCTCGATTTATAAAAACCACATGAATAAAGACCAAACGAATTATAAAATTTCCACATTCTTGGGATCCCGATATTGTGTCCATAAGTCCATTGCTTTATTATGCGAGAGACATATACTAGTACAATGGTAGATTCTTGAATATATATATATTTAGCGAAATCTAGAACGCAATAACGTCTTCATACATACTCGACAATATATATATAATAAGACTTATTATGAGTAACTTCATCTCGATTTTGATTAACTTACATATAATACACTAACTAATACAGATAGAATAAAACCTTATAATAATTATTATCTCTTGGGGCCATCTGATTTAGAGAGAAGACTTGGTCTTCTTCTTCCTCTTTCCCTACTTCAAAAATATTTCATTTCCCAGTTTCTATATATTTTCTTCTCTACTTTTTATAATTTTCCCTCTTGTCTGGTATCTCTTACATTAAATCTAAAACTATATCATTAGAATCCTGATTACGTTTTAAAATCCTTATCCCCCTTTTAAATATAGTTTTTTTTTTTTTCTTTTTTTCTCTTTGATATTGGCATGGCTGGTCTCGATCTAGGCACAACTTCTCGCTACGTCCACAACCTCGACGGTGGCGGAGGCCAGTTCTCCACCGAGAACCACCACGAAGATGACGGTGGCACCGGAGGAAACCATCATCACCACCACAACCATAATCATCATCAAGGTTTAGATTTAATAGCTTCTAATGACAACTCGGGACTAGGCGGTGGCGGAGGAGGAGTAAGCGGTGACCTCGTCATGCGGCGACCACGTGGCCGTCCAGCTGGATCGAAGAACAAACCGAAACCGCCGGTGATTGTCACGCGCGAGAGCGCAAACACTCTTAGGGCTCACATTCTTGAAGTCGGAAGTGGCTGCGACGTATTCGAGTGTATCTCCACTTACGCTAGGCGGAGACAGCGCGGAATTTGCGTTTTGTCCGGCACCGGAACCGTTACAAACGTTAGCATCCGTCAGCCCACGGCGGCCGGAGCTGTTGTGACTCTGCGCGGCACTTTCGAGATTCTTTCCCTCTCGGGATCTTTTCTTCCGCCGCCTGCTCCTCCGGGGGCAACAAGTTTGACGATTTTTCTAGCCGGAGCTCAGGGACAGGTCGTCGGCGGAAACGTCGTTGGTGAGTTGACTGCAGCGGGGCCGGTGATGCTCATGGCGGCGTCTTTTACAAACGTGGCTTACGAAAGGTTGCCTTTGGACGAGCATGAGGAGCAGTTACAGGTTCACAGCAGCGGCGGTGGGGGTGGAGGAAATATGTACTCGGAAGCCACCGGTGGAGGAGGTTTACCGTTCTTTAATTTGCCGATGAGTTTGCCTCATATGGGAGTTGAAAGCTGGCCGGGGAATTCTGCCGGGCCCGGTAGGGCTCCGTTTTAGCTACTGTTTTAATTATGAAACTTTACTTTGTTTTCCCTATTTTCTTTTCTTTTTTTCTCAGAATTTATGGAATTATAATTTTTCGTTTTTCAAACAGTCGTTCATGTATTGACCCCTCTCATTACACGGTTTTTTGCTGTTATCTAGGTTATTGATTTATCTTTCAAAGTTTCTAGAATGAAATTAGGCTAATTAATTGGCAGCTCATAGATAGCATATATTGTTTTAGTATAACACTCAACGGAATTAACGGTTGTTTTTACAATACAATTCCAACAACGACATATATCTAAAGCACATTTTATTAATTTAGTTGAATAACACACTGTTTTCTTTTAGATTATAATCTTGTAATGAATTACTGTATGCTTATTCAAATCCATATTTCTTTACGTGGAGTAAGTTATAACCCTCAAATCCAAGTTGCTGTATTGGGCAATGTTAAACATAGGCGACATATGTCACTGAATTAATTTATTGTCCAATGTTTTTAAGATATTGCAAATTCAAAAGTTTTTTATTTTTTTTATCTACATCATTTAGCTCGCTAGGGTTTTTTTCCCAACCACAAGACTGAATAAATCTTCTCTTTCCCAAAGTTTGAGGTCACCAAGCAACATGTAAAAATAATAAATGACGGAAATAGTAAACGACAAAGAAGATTAAAGTAATAGTAGTAGTATACAAAGGAAAGTGCAAGTGGAGTGCTAATTAAGTAATTAAATTATTAATTTGACCAATTCATTTCCGATCATGCCCTTAATTGCTCATCCCATTTGATGCTAAGCTGTCACACACGCAATTATCTCAAGTAAAGTAGCGGAAAATTGTTCATCACAGAACATTAAGTATTGATTGACAATCATTACTTTATTTGTTTCCAAGTATAATATTGCGTACATAGCTTGGAGTAAGAAAATATCAATAACATACTGTTTCATCGAGTAAAATCAGCACGATTGTGGGTTCAAAACTTAAAATATTGCTCGTTTGCTGTGAACTATAAAACATATTGTTTGTTTTTATTTTACTTTGGTGTTTTTGTATCTACAAAGTCATAAGATTTCAGTTTGTAATATCTATAATATATATTTGAAACCTTTGACAAAACTATTGATGGCTCCACTTATAGAAGTAAAACACTCTTTCATAATTGGTTGAACTACCAGTTTTTGGATTAACTTTTATTTCTTGTCTATATTATAAAGAAATATGCAATTGTTAGGACGCCACGTAATACTAATGAAATTATCTTGTCCGGTCTTAGTAAGTTCGTGACTATGTATAGAAAAATCACGAACTAGCCTATCATGAAGTGATGAAGACCCTTTAACGAAAAGAAGAACTTACCTATCGTGATAATAATAATGTGCAATATCATGATAAAGATCAGCTTTTCGTGAGGGATGAGCCGATGAGGTAGTATATAATTTTTTTTTTTTTTTTTTAAATACTGTTCTAGTGTATTTTTGTTGTTGTCAAAGATATACTTTTTTTTTTGTCATCTTTTGTGGGCCACAACAGACCGGTCCACGGACCCATTTCCTCCGAATGAAGAAATAATTCCCACAAATGGAGGAAGGTGGAGTCGAACTCCAGACGTGATGGTAGCAGAGGTGTAATGTCAACCATCTAAATATGAGTGCTGTTTTTTTTTATTTGACTGCAATAGAAGTGCTGATAGAAAGTTATATAAGTGTGGGTAAAGAAGAGACAATCATGATTTTTATCAAGTACCACGGATCATTGTTCTTCATTAGATTTTGTATCTTACTAACTTTTACAAAAAAAAATAATAACAAAAACATATTCTAAAACAAGCTAATCAAAGTATCTTTATATAAAGTCCATAAAGGTGCAACAGATTACTTGCTAACTATAGTTTGATATACATAGTAATTATTAGTAAAACATTAATCAAACTATCACATCGGAATGTTTGACCCCTAATTTTTATTTTGTTATATAAATATTGTAATGCCTATTGGTTATCTTGTTAATTAAGTTTGATTAGATTGCCACAAGATAGGTAACAGAAAATCCAACCAAGGTGTTGATCTAACCTCTGCATCTATTTATTACTTTACCAAAAAAAAAAAAGTTATATATACCCCCAAATTTTTTTTTATATTTTTAGAATTCTGGAGCGCTTTTTATGGCATAGTTTGATTATGATGGGCTAAAAACTTCCATATACCATATCTTGGACACAAGTTACAACTTGTAACTTTGACTCATTGAGATTCCAAGATAAACATCAAAACGACGAGCAAATGTGGCATTGATTGGGATCTGATCCACTTCAGAGAATGTGTCAAGGCCACTCTCCTCCCTAGCTACTTCTAAGTTCTAACGGCCCTGGATTGACTTGTGTGAGATTCACATGAGTAATCTATGCGAAGAAGAAAAAACAAAAACAAAATCACGGGGAAGTTCATAACAGTATATATGAGAGCTCCTTAATACTACTTAACAACCAACCTTGCCTTTGCTTCATTTGACAATAATATTCTTATGAGTGTAAAAAATGCTTGCCGTTTTCACTAGTTTTGTTTTTCTTCAGGAGGCAGTTCCCCAACAACGCCTATAACAAACAATGAGATAGTATTTTTTTTGTTTTCATCTCTGGAACCGAAATTCATGAAATTTAGATGTTCAATTCATTGTGGATATACGAAATACTTTTCCTATAAATATCTCTTACAAAGTCACAAATGTTTTTCCTACAAATCATTCAAGTTTGAGATATCGACATAACAACGATGTGGAAACATTTATTTTCATCTATCGATCTTTTTCACTAAAGTATAGTCGGAAAAATGATATCCACATAAATAGATGATATAACACACGATACACGTAGCCAAATATAAGTAAAAAAAAAAAAATGAAGGCAAATTTTTAAAAATACGAGGCAGAAAGAACACTGTTATTCCACGTGGATTAGTTTCTTTCTCTAGCAATCTTGGGCATAGAAATCAATGATCTCTACGACATCCATACCCGAAAATGTAGATGCATCGTTTCGAAGAAGCCACAGCAAGTGCTCGAACAAGATCGAGTCGACATGATCAAGCCGCACCACTCTACCGGTTCGGTTTAACCTGTTCTTGGCATGATCCTTAACCGATCCTATCAAGACTCTAAACGGCTTCTCTTCTAGTACGTGTGGTAAAACCATGAACTCCTTCTTCTCCTTCCCTACCACCACCCTTATGACCGAATCTTCCATATCGTCGGTCAGATTCTGATATGCAAACCGCCGCGAATCGGCCGAGGAGAGACGACGGAGTTTCATGACGGGAGAAATGAAGCAAGCCATTTATAAAACAGTTCAAAACAGAAACAGAGTTTGTAAAACAATATGAACACAAATGAATGACTTCAGATTAAACGCGGCTTTATTTATGAAGAAGCCTTGCAACCGGAAAGCTCTGCTACGTGGAATGCTATGGTTGGTTGATATTGCTGCGATGTTATATGTCAAAAGTTCGACGGCCCACCCACCGGCTTAACTTTCGTTCTCCATCCACATGTTTATAGGAAGAAAACGTTTTCTCTTGTATATCACTATGTATATATGATAGTTTTGTAGTTATGTACCGAAGGAAAGATATTTCCTAACTAATTATTTGCGATTACGCAAACTTTGCATTTATAACCTAACCGAAAAAATACTCATGTTAACCCTTTCTCAAAATAAAGTATAATACCCATGTTCGACGAAAATGATTCATCGTCATAACTTTTTCCATTAACAGTTTTATATCTTAAAAAAGTCATCAAACTAACATAACAGTTTTAACACTCGATTTTATAAGTTTGGTGTGTTGGTTATTCACATATAACAGTTTTATATCTTAATGCATTATCCACCCTTATGATATATGCATAATGCATACAATACTATATCAAAAGAAAATGAAGGAGGAAAATCAAATCAAGAGAACTAACCAGCAAATTTAAATATTTTTTTATTAGAAAATAACAAAAGCATACATATATAAAGTAAAAGCTAATCTTAGCTAGTTTTATATCTGTCCCGGCGGGTAAGCAGTACCGGTGGTTCGGCTAGGGTAGGTGGAGTGACCGGGAAGATGGTGGCCGTGAACCTGAGTATCGGCTGCGTGCTCGGCCTTGGACTGGTGGAGCTCGGCCTTGGCCTGCGCCTCCTTAGACTTCTCTCGCTCGTGAGCCATCTTCTTCTCTTGTGAAGTCCTCGCCATCGTCTTCTCCGCATGACCTTGAGCCTTTGCGCCGCCTATGTTGAGCTTCTCCTTGGCCGTACTGGCCACGTCACTGATCTTTTCCTTCGCCGAATGCATCTTTTCTTCTTCTTCTCAAGCTAACTTGATTTTTTTCCTTTGCTTTTTGCTTGATCTCCGATCTAATTTAACGACTACTAGCGTACATTAGTCGAGGAAGGGAGTTGTGCCGCGTGTAAGATGCATATACGTGTCATGACTTACGCATATGTACGTGGATATGTGGATACGTACCCACATGCATAAGCTATCCACAAGACAATAGTTTATTGATTTTGATTTTGCATTATCGTTGATCTNCCTTTTTTTTTTTTTTTTTTTTTTTTTTTTTTGTCGGCTATCGTTTCTCTTCAAATCTTTCAAAAATGAGGGTAACGGTTGTAAGAAAATAGTAAAACACTAACTGAATCTTTCCAACCTTTTCAGAGACCTAACATCAAAAAAGTCTGATATTGATGTTTCCGTTACACGAAATAAATAATATTACGTACGTGAACAAACCGTAGTAGCAACAAAACCGTATGTGTACAAGTTGCAAAATCTTACAAATCTTCACTTGATGTGATGTCCATTATGTTATGTCATGTGAGTGTATTTTTTACCAGTTACCAATTACTTGGGAGTTGTGATGGCTCAGCATAGAGTAACTACCAATCAGATATTGCAAAGACAAGACAGCAGCTTTAAAGAAAACTACAAAGAGAGGAGCTGCTTGGTTATAACTTATAAAATACCAACTGTTGGCTTGTCGCAGCCTAATCATGTACATAAACAATTGGTGGTTTTTGAATGTGAAACGTCGGTGGCTTTTGTTGGGCTAGTCGCATATCTTACAAAAGGAAACACTTTCCGGTAACTTACTCTTTGTTGGTATCAGCAACAGAGTTCCCATATACAGCAGCAAAGTAGTAGCTCACAGTCTTTGGAGTCACGCCAGGGAATCTGTGGGAGCTTTCCGGCTGCAAATCGATCTTAACGAACGGCCATTGCATTGCCTGCGCCGCTGCACACTCTTCCCATCCGTCCCCGATCGCACAGAATCTGAAATTCGGATGGTTGAATCGCTCCTTGATCCATTTGAAACACTGGAGCTTCCCCACATCTATTGAACTGTACACTGAGAGAGGAGAGGCAATACAGAGTTAACAACGATGATGAAGTTTGCTTCTACACAGAAACGCAAATCCACGTGTCAGCAACTCTCCTACCATTCTCATGTCTAATGAATGTATCTAGCCGGAAAAGCAGGCACTTGACGAGGCTCGGTATGAGTGCTCCGGAAGTCACTAGAATATGTATATCCGGAGAGCTTTGATCTGTTGCACTTGTTCCATCATTAGACTCTCCTTTCACACATGAACACTGCTCCAAGAAGGCCCTTGCTGCAATTTGAGAAGAAAACCAGACTAAGCACAAGACGCGGGCAAAGAGAAAGAAGCCCCACAACAAGAAGCAGACACATTTTATATTTTACCTGAAGAAAGCCACCGGTCTGTGTATCCATCAGTTACATGATACAACTCATCCAATACACTCATCGTTTCGCTGTCAATTAAAGGACGCAAACCCTGAAATGATTAAAGAGAGGATGTTTGTTCTTGAGAGTCGTTTAACATACCAGTCAGTACCAAATAACACATGACACGACGTATCAGTGAGTACCTTTTCATATTTCTGCGCAACAGCTCGATGCCTGTAGGCAAGTTTCCTCTTGTTCAAGTCATCACTAGGAGTAGTAAAGTCGTCTTGTTTGAAGTCATACAGAGAAAGATCCTTTCCGTCATCGTACTGTCTCAAGGAATCAATAAACGGCTCGTTGCAATCCTCAATCTACCAAAAACAAAAAACACGAAACTGAGTCTCATTGACAAGAGATTTTTATGTGAACTTAATGGTTTTTTAGAGAGAAAAAAAAGACTTACTTGCTCGTAGAAGAAAGAATCGTCAGAGATGTTAAGTATGTGTTTCTCCCACATCTCCCCAATCTCTATACCTCTCTTTAAATCTTTGGAGCCGTTAAAAGACTCAGCATAGGTCCCATTTAGCAGAGATCTAAGTAAGATAAGAGTCTCGTCCATGTCCCATATATATACATTCACTGGTCCTCCACCATCACTAACCAAAGTTCCGAGCTTTTCTGATGTATTATCATCATTCATTATCTTCCCTCTTCCCTGACCACAAAAGAGCAGATATTTCAATAAACCCATGACATATTTCACTAAACAAAAACCTAATAAACTCCGATTAACGATTCTCGACTCCAGGTTACGTTCTCTAGTTGTTTTATGAATCGATCGATTTAATCATGTAATTAGGATCGAT
Organism: Noccaea bulbosa; assembly: GCA_900406535.1. Lineage (NCBI taxonomy): Eukaryota > Viridiplantae > Streptophyta > Magnoliopsida > Brassicales > Brassicaceae > Noccaea > Noccaea bulbosa. The sequence goes on along the minus strand of OVBJ01000863.1, from coordinate 20,423 downwards.
TACAGAGACCACCAAGTTCAAAATTCAAAATTCAAAATTCAAAAAGGAAAGCGAGAGATTACCAAACCTGCCGATAGGATGAGCAAGATCGAGCTTACGGAGCTAAATGACGACGATGCGTGTTCTTGTTACACAGAGACGATACGAAGAGGAAGAAGCAGTAAACGGCATACGGAAAACGTTGTCGTTTGATAATATTTAACGGCCGGCCCAATAAAAGGCCCATTTAGTTACAGAATTGGCACACACTGTACTCTCACGCACACGCCACCACACCCACCACCAGAAAACTGAAGGAAAGATTTTGTTTGTTTTCTCTTCTCTGTTTTCTTGCATGCCCTTCGCTCCTCTCTTCTCTTCTCTACCAAAGTTTGTTCTTCTAACCATCTCCGATCAGTAAGTTCTTCTATACTTGCTTATTAATAAATAAATAAAATGTAATTTTTGATTCATCATTTCGTTACTCTCCTGAATCCTGATCCTGGTTCGGTTTATTATTCATTTTGGGGATTCAATGATCTTCGCTCTTTCAATCTCTGTGTAAATAATTTTGTTCTTATTCTCCAGATTTCCGTATATATACACATATGGGTTGTACTGTGAGGGAGAAGCATGTTAGGCCAAACCGGAAGACCCGATCCGTGAAACCCGAATCCGATCCGTGTTGTTTGCTGGACAGGACGGTTGTATCGAAATCAATCGTCGAATCGAGTCTCAAGCATCTTGTTTACCATCCGGATTCGTGCCCAGACCCTAACGCTGTCGGCAATTGCGGTTTCGAGGACAACGGGTGGGGTTACTGCACGGAGGAGGAATTAGAGGATATATTGCTGCAGAATTTGGAGTATTTCTACGAGGAAGCCATCTCAAAGCTTGTGGCTTTGGGTTACGGCGAGGACGTGGCGTTGAGAGCGATTCTGAGCAATGGCTACTGTTATGGTGGAACGGATGTTTTGACCAACATTCTTCATAACTCATTGGCTTATCTTAACAGGAGCAAAGGCCAAGGTAGTGATAATGGGAACAATGAGGATGGTGATCAATCAGGGACTGTTTTCACGGGTTTGAGACAGTTGGAAGAGTATTCGCTTGCGGGGATGGTTTATTTGCTGCAACAAGTTAAACCTCGTTTGAGTAAAGGTGATGCAATGTGGTGTTTGCTGATGAGTGAGCTTCATGTTGGGAAGGCGAGTGCAATGGATATACCGAGCCCTGGAGATGGGAATGGTGGTATTGTGGAAGGAGTTGGTGTTGTAAATGTTGCGGGTGCTATGGCGCCGGCGTTGTGTAGATTCCATGGAGGCTGGGGTTTTGGGGATGGGAGAGGAGGACCTGAGTTTTCTGGTAACGGGTTTACTTCGTGTGGTGAAGAGTTGACGTTGCAGAGAGAGATTGATTGTCCCAGGAGATTTAATCTCTCACCCTCGATGAAGTCTCTGTTGAGAGAGAACGTTGCAGCTTTCGCCGCTGGGTTTCGTGCTAGCATGGAGCAGAAGAAGCAGATGGGAGTGCAGTCTTGTGATAGCTTGTCCTGCGAAGCTGCTGCACGTTCAGAGACGTGTGAGCAGCCACGTGAAGAGAGTCTCAGTTCAGTGCTGGAGAAATTCCGGGATCTGAACCTTGAGGACAGCGTTGACTCGGCACCTGAGGAGCTGAAGGATGATACTTTAGTAGGACTACTTCATCAGGTTCGGGATCTGAGAAAGCAAGCAAAGGAGAGGAAAGATTGGGCTCAGAAGAAGGCAATGCAAGCTGCACAAAAGGTCAGCGATGAGCTGGCTGAGCTTAAATCGTTGAGGAGTGAGAGAGAAGATACCCAACGGTTGAAAACAGGGAAACAACAAACTCACGACGAGTCAACCATGAAAAGACTATCAGACATGGAAACCGCTGTTAGAAAAGCTATCAGTCAAGCTGACAAGGCAAATGTGATAGTAAGGGCACTTGAGAAGGAAAATGCAGAGCTCCGTGCTGAAATGGAAGCTTCCAAATTAAGTGCATCAGAATCGCTCACAGCGTGCATGGAGGCATCCAAGAAGGAGAAAAAATGCTTGAAGAAGCTTTTGGTGTGGGAGAAGCAGAAACTGAAGCTGCAAGGCGAGATTACAGCTGAGAAAGAAAAGATCAAGGCACTCGACAGAGCTTTAGCTCAGATCACACAGGAAGGAAAAGAATATGAGGTACCAAGAAATGCATTATTCTTCCAGAAATCCTCTGGATCTTCACAAGTTTATACACTTGGGAGAATCAATGTTTGAGTTGTAGAATCTGTTTCAAGGTTTTCTTACACGTCTTTATACATTTCATGAGCCACACAGGTCTTTCTCTCTATGTTTGGATCATAATTCATAGAAAGTTAGCCTATTTTTTCATGCTCTTTACATCTTGTTAAAACGTATTTGCAGGCGAAATGGAGGCAGGAGCAGAAAGCAAAGGAGCAAGCGTCGGCTCAAGTGGAAGAAGAACAGCGGTCCAAGGAAGCAACCGAGGCTAGCAACAAGAGAAAGGTGGAAAGCCTGCGGTTAAAGATCGAAATAGACTTCCAGAGACACAAAGACGATGTGCAAAGACTGGAACAAGAGCTGTCGCGGCTCAACAAAGCGTCTTCCACCGACTCAAGCTTCAAATCCGATAACACATCCCACACAAAGGGGAAATCAGACAAGTCAAAGGGAGAAGCAATGTCTAAGCTGCTGCTTAAAGAGCTGGATAGGCTTGATGGGTCGTATGAGAAGGAAGCAGACTATGACCGGGAATGTCTGCTCTGCATGAAAGATGAGGTTTCGGTTGTGTTTCTCCCTTGTGCACACCAAGCTGTCTGTGCAAGCTGCAGCGATAGCTTCATGGGCGGTGGTAAAGCGACCTGTCCTATTTGCAGAGCTCCGGTTCAGGAGAGAATCCGCGTCTTTGGAGCGACTTCTTAGTCAAATATGTTTGTCATTTGTCACTGTACGACTTCTTTTTGTNGTTTCCCCTTTTTTTTTTTTTTTTTTTTTTTTAACTTAACTTATGGGGGGCTCTATCGTCTCTTATGTTTGATCTGTGACGTGGCTTGAATCCGAGGGTTTGGAATGTTAAGCATTTGCTCTTTACACAAATATTTGTTTTGTGTTGTTGTAAGAGTTGCCTGGTTTATGATCTTCCGAGGATTCACAGTGCAAGGATATAAAAGGTTCTAGCTTCTCTATGACTATCTAACACTGAGACGCCGTCGTTTTTCACAGAACAAACCGTTCTTTCATTTCTGCATTAACAGAATAACGACTGAAAATAAGTGGGAGTATTATCATCGTTGACAAAAGAAAAAGAAAAAAAATCCTAAACGAAAAATATGTTCTTCCATTTTAGCCTATAAACTCGTTGTGAAAATAAGTTTAGCTTATCAATTTCTGAACGTAATAATCTCGATAAGATAATAAATTTCTCCGGTCCCAACTCGGGCCAGTGTAAAAATAAGCAAGATAAGATAATAATATTTTTGAAACTTCTATGTAAAAATATAGTCCCAGTAATTAGTTAAAGTAATAATTATATAAAACTATACATATATGATATATACTAATTTTTTTTTTTAAACTATAAATTTAAGTTTACCTTTAACTTTTTTTATATGCATATAAAATTGTGAAATACTTTATAAACACCATAATTATTCGTTTTATGCGTAAATATATTCAAAAGATCATCGTATTTTATTGAGAAATTTTGAGAAATACACCTCTTAGGGGGTAAATTTTCAAAAATACACCTTTTGTGTAGCAATTTTCAAAACTACACTTTTTCCTAATTTTAATCTATAAATTTGGGTTCACTAATCCTTAATTGGGTTTAGATTTTGGGGTTAAGGGTTTAGATTTAAGGGAAAAATGTTAGATTTTAGTGTTTGAGGTTTATATTTTAGGGTTTATAGTTCTTTTACTCAATGAAAAAAATGTATTTTTGAAAATAGACACCCTATAGGTGTAGTTTTGAAAATTGACAGCCACAAATGTGTATTTTTGAAATTTTCCTTTTTTTATTGAGAACTTCATTATCAATACTAACAACTATAATTTCATCTAAAATTTTAACTTTTATTATGCATCAAACTTTATATAAATATATTCAAATAAGCTAATAATACATGTTCTGTTACGATATCTAATTTTTTTAATCATAATAAATTTATGCATATCATTTTAACAAATAAGTTTTTTCTAAATTCTTAATAAATTATCATATTCTTAATACATTATTATATAGAGAATAATTTTCGAAGATTATAAATAAAAAAATATATATCTATAAGTTAGCAAATTATAATTTCGATAAAGTAATACCTCTATAAGATAATAAATTTTCAAAGTCACAACATTATTACTTTATAGAGGTTTTACTGTATGAATATTTGTTACGTTCTGTGTTCAAAAAATCGTTCGGCCGGGATTAATGTTTTTTTAAAAAAATGGAAACTAATAAGGAATTAATCGGGGATGAAATTTTGACTATATTTTGTATATTTTTCAAACATTTTCATATATGTAACTCTTTTTTTTTTGTCGACAGCGTATATTCCTAGATCGGTCCAGAAATCCAAACCGGTGGAATATAATTTACATAATATACGTTATAGGGAAGAACTCGAGCACTTTGTGCTAGCTTATCCGCCCTCGTATTCTTAGTTCGTGGAATGTATGTGATGGAACAAGAAGAGAACTCCGCTCGGCACTTATCTATTTCTTCCAGCAGTATTGCGAACATATATGTAACTCTAAAATATTATATATTGTTATTTTGCCAATTCATGTAAGATCAAATATAGTTCCACTCAGAATAGAGACCCAAATGAAGTAATCTTGGAAGGAGCGATGGAGTCAGAGGAAATCGCCAAGGATATAGTTGTGGAGTGCATGTCGAAACCGTTTAACGGAAGGAACATCCTCTCGGTTGATGCAAAATGTGCTCAAAACTGGTATGCTGCTAAATAGGCTTAAAAAGAGGGCCAGGCCTTAACAAGAACACTTGAAGGAGAAAAAAGTTATATTTTTTGCTATTGCTCTTCAACTGCAGTTTCTGAGTGAACATAAACGCAGTGTTTTGAGTAGTAGATTTGGTTTGTCGGCTTTTTTCTTTGTGTGGGTTTTGTAAATGTTAGAAAGCCTATTTTATACGGTGGCTTTGTGTAAAGCCTACTCTAATGTCTAATCATCTCTAACTTGACGATGTTTTGAATGCAAACTGTTTTTTTATCAAGTTTCTTCAGAACAAGCTCCTTTTAACTCCAACGATAAAGTAAGTGAGTAAAATCCGGTTTCCTTAATTTGATCTGGGCAAACAGTAAGCATATGTGTATTTAAGAAAAACCAAACTTAGGGCTACATTTTCTTTTCCTTGAGCGTATGATCAAGGCCGGATCACATTAGGGTTTAAGAAAACGATCAATAGAGAAACAAGACGAAGAAACTCACATCAAAAGAATGATGGAGCAACAGGAAGAAGAAACTCAGATCAAAAGAAGGAGACAATCTTCATCAATCTCATCGTCCTTTTCTCACGATCTCATCTCGGAGATACTCTTACGGCTGCCTTTGAAATCTGTCGGGAGATTTCGTTGTGTTTCAAAGCTCTGGTCATCAGTCACCACAGATCGTTACTTCATAACTCGGCCCCAAAGCAAAAGTCCAAGTCTTCTACTCTGCTTCAGAAGAGCCAACAAGTTGTTTACTTTCTCGATTCCTCAAGATCATTCAAACGAGGCTTATTCAGTTTCTTCCCAGCCGGTTGATACACTTCATATGACGACATACCCCAAAAACGATGTCTTCTCCCCCAGGAAATCTGTCCAAGGCTTGATCTGCTTTCCAATTAGAGCAGAAAAAACCCTAATTTGGAACCCTACAACGAGACATCTCTCAACCATACCTAAACCCGAAAAGAGTTGGAAGTATATAACAGTCTTTTTAGGATACGATCCAATCGGATGTATACACAAACTCGTGTCCATGGCTTTCGATAAAACCAGCGACGAGTGTAGGGTTTTAACATTGGGATCAGATCAAGAATCATGGAGAATGGTCAAAACCAACCATAATCATCATCCTTACCCCAACCATATCAATTATGAATGCATCAACGGAGTTCTGTATTATTACGCATGTATTGGTGAGAACGAGGATGTTATAATGAGTTTTGATGTCAGATCTGAGAAGTTCCATACGATGAAACTACAATGGAATAACAACCTTGGTGGTGTACTCACAACATATAAGGGAAAGTTAGCTAATGCTACGGTTAACTATCCAGATTCTTTTCTAACATTGTGGACTCTGAAGGATGCAGAGAAGCATGATTGGTCGCCTATAAAGTTTCCAGGAGCATTTTTTCATCCTTATGATCAGATATTGAGAACAGATTTCGAGTTAACTGGTATCACGGATGCTGGTGAGTTTGTTTACGTACCAACTGGGTTTCGTCAATCGTTTTATGTTATGTATTATGATCCCAAGAGAAAGAGCCGCCACGTAGTTGAGTTTAAAGGAATCGCAGACGACGAGTTTAGGCTCAAGCATAGACTTGGAAATAGACGTCTGTCTACTATCTTTACTGTTCCGAATCACATAGAGAGTCTCGTGTCTTTGTAACACTTTGAAACAGTTGTGGTTATTTTTACTTGTCATAGGGGCTTATCATTTTTTTCATTTTGTATATGTTAGAAAAAGGCTTTATACAAGTTATTTTTCGAAACGAAGCCTTTATACAAGAGTTGGGCTGTGTAATTCGTTTTAATTTACTCTGCTCTAGTCCTCTAAATTGCCGTTTAAATTCTTTGGAACGGCTTATTCTGCTTTCAAGAATCCGGTAATCCGATACTTTGGAACCCTAGCATGAGCTAGGTGCATAACCTTACCCCAATCTAAAGAGCTGGAAGAATATAATGTCCTAAAACCACGGAAATTCAAAAAAAAAACAAAAAAAATTCGTAAAATTATTATTGGCTTCGCCCGGGTTCGAACCGGAGACCTTCAGTGTGTTAGACTGACGTGATAACCAACTACACCACGAAAGCTTGATGTTCTTACTCTGATTACTTCAGAGTTTCGTATAAAGAAGACTTTGGGTCATAACGGGGATAAAACATTCGACGTTGGGGTTCATAGAATCTGTCTTCTTCATAACGATGGTGCACGGACAAGAAAGGCACGTCTTCTATGTTTTGTGCACCGAAACGATCCTGGTTTTAGTAATTCTCTGTGTTTTTTCTTTTCGTATCTCAGCTTAACATCTTTCTTTTTTTTTTTTTTTTAAGTTTGACATCTTTTTTTTCCAAGAGGAAAATGTTCTATGTATTACCATATTTGTCCCCCATTCTCTTGATCCAAATTACACATACCCATTTTTTTTTTTTTTTTGGTGTCACCTCTATTCCCCATCTCTAAAACCCTATTCAACAAAGAAACCAAAACCCCCCCTCTATTCTGACAAAAAATTCCTATAGAAACATAAGAAGGAAACAAAGAGCAAGAAAACTTGGCGAAAACTGAACTACGGTTTTTGCCATCCTTTTTGATTTTTGTTTTTGATGCCTTGATTGAGTTTGAGTCACAACTCTCATACAAGGAGACTTTTTCTGTTGGCTCAAACTGTGTTTTGATGGTCTCAAAGGTACTTTCCTGATGACTTCCAGATCCTACTTCCTCCAAGAGCTATCACTAATACAGTGCAATCATCGTGATACTTTCTTCTATCTCCTTGCGGGACATCCAGAAGCTCGTGAAAACCCATTCCTGTTACAAATAAATTAACCTGACTGAGATTGCAAGATGGCAAACAACCTTATTATGGAAGTGAAAAATAAGTTTTTTTTTTTTCTTTACCAGCTTTCTTGGCTGCACGGACTAGAAGTTCTTGTATAATATGTTGAGCAGGATCTCCCTCTGGAAACTTCTCCATGGCAAGAGAAACTACTTCCTCATTGCTCAGGTATTGGTACAATCCATCAGATGACAGAACCATAAACTGATCATTCTCTGTCAGCCGGTAGTGACGAAGGGAAGGTGTGCATGATATGTACGGATCCGTACCAATGTATTCATTTCTAAACATCTCCAGCAACGCGTTGTTCAATTTAGGCTGCAAAATCAACTTTCTTCCGTGAGAATTACAGAACGATGATAAACTATTGATTCCAAAGTGAGTATTTTTGCTTAACCTGCTTCAAGAACCCTGCTCCAAACGCTCTGGTCACCTTAAGCCGTCCTTTGACTCTGTCATTCACTATGCAATGGCTATCATCCGGGTGCTCGTTTTTTATTCTTGTTACTTCCTGTGCTCATCAATTGAATTTATCGTTTAGCACGAATACAGCAAGAATCAGACACGGTCAATTGCAACATTATATAAACTTACATCTTCGATGCTCGTGCTGTGATCTGTTGTCAGCTGCAACGCAGCAAGTTTCGTGTGCTGCGAAGGGGATTCATTGTCCACTGTGGTATCGTTATCATCCACAACCGCCGCATGCTCTTTGTTTTCATTATCATCATTGCGTCTTTCTTCTTCTACTCTTCTTGTCTCATCACTCACACCCGTCTCTTCCACCTGAAGATACTGTGCAACAAGAGCCCTACTATCCCCTATGTTCATTATATACACATCATCGTCTCTCATCAGCGCAACCAACAAGCACGAACCCATCAACGCAAGCTCGGGATTCGTGTCGAGAACCTTATCAGTCATTTCTAGGAATGCTTGTTCTGTGGCTTCAAGACCATTTGACATTGCCTTTAGAACCAACTCGTGATCAACCGTACCCGCCTTTCGTCTCTTCCTCCTCTTCTCTACCCGTTCTTCTACTCCACCAGTGTTATCTACCTCCTCCGTTTCATTCTCCTCAACGCCAAACTTCCATGGGAACAAGTTCCTCCCAGAAATCCCCTGCTTCAATTTTGACAAGAGTAGCCATCTCTTACTTCCCACAGACGCGGCATTGCCTGCACCAATAGCATCGTCCACTGAGAATGCAAACCTACCAGAACCTGAAAGATCCAGCGCATCTTCTGCTTGAGCCTCTGCAAGAAGCTCCCATAGCCGTTTCCTCTCCTTCACTTCTACCACCTCTAATGGAGACGCCAACATCTTTCCTCCCTTCTCTGTTACTGGACAGCTCGAACTTGCCTCTAGAGTGCTGCTATCTAACCTACTCTCATCCTTGAAACTTGTTACTGTTGGATTGTCATCCTCTTCTTCCTCCAATTCCCAGAACAAACCCTGCAACTCGCTATGAACAGCACGGTAGAGATTAGCCATCAGAAATTCCGGAGCGTCGGGTCCATTGAAGCCGTCGTAAATTCCAGCGAATAGCCATCCTTGCTTCTCGAAAACCGCTAATTGCACTCTGTCCTCTCCGGCTTTCCCCAACGCCCACTGTAAATCGTTCTCGCTTCCGCCCCTAGCCTTCTCTCCGGTAGCCTCTGCTGCAGCTTCGAAGTGAACGCCGCCGCCTTCTGGTCTCACAGTGTTTTCCCTCTTGGCACCGACGACGAAGTTGGACACCGGGAGAACCCATGGCCGTTGTTTCCTCTCCCCGAAAATCGGATGCCAGGAAAGGCTCTTTTTCCTTTTCCGTCTCTTCTTAGAGTATACGCCGCCGAGCGGCGCCGAGAAATGCACGCCGGCGGAATTAGATCTCGAAATTTCTCCGGCCGGCTCTAACGGACCTGAAGTCGCGCCTCTCTCGATCGGACCCGACATGAAGAAGCCGCTACGTTCGACAGGACCCGACCGATCCGGACCTAGCGGCACGGGTTGAAGCGGAAGAGCGCTAAACGACGACGTTCCTTCAAAGCCATTGGCATTCACGACACTGCTCCTTACGCCGCCGCCGAAAGTGCTCTCAGTGGCATCGTCGTAAATATCTTCAAGCTGAAGGACTGTCTTGGAATTCGAGGTGTTGGCGCTTACGGAGGCGCCAGAAATCGCCCTAAACCCAGTGTGGAGCTGCTCGGATGATCCGGAAGCTCGGATCCGACCCGGTTCATGCGACGGAGATAATCGGAAGGAACCAGAAGGAGAGACGAATCGATCGGAAGGAAACGGGGAAATGAAACGATTAGAAGACGGAACGTAGCAGTAAGAGTGGCCTAGAGCCTCGTCCAACGGCTCAGTGAGAGAGTCGATCCGATCGGAATGAGTCGGGTACTTTGTCGCCGCGGATTTCCGACGGCTACGGTGACCTTGGTTGAAGCAAGGTAAGACGGAGGAGAATCCACTTCCCATCACATTTGATTCCAACACTCTTTTTCAGATTGCCGAGAAAATCTCCCGAGAAAAAGAAACACAGAGAAAATTTATCGGATTTGCGAGCTGAATGGAAAATTTGTAAAGAGAGAGAGAGAGAGAGACTTTTGTCGTCTTCTTTCAGATTTAAATATGTTTTCTTTTTAAGCTGAGACGACTTTAGTGGTTTTGAATTAGCAGAAATATTGAATTGTTTTATTAAGAAAGCCTTTTGTGTCATTTGCTTTGTTCGCGCTCATCGGTCTTCGGGGTGATGGAATTCACATTTATATACTTTGATTTCTTTTCTTTTATCCACCCAAATATTTAAAAGTAGCAAAATAATTATATTAATCTAGTATAGAAATATAATATAAGTATAAACTACCAAATTAATTATATCAGTGTGGTGTTTTTCTAAGTATATTAGGATTCTAATGCTCAAGTTTATATAAAGACTGAAAAACTTATAATGATCTGACATTACAACTAAAACTAAAAGGTTTCTCACAAAATAATAATATAGTCAAACATAATTACATAATCATCATATAAAAGTAATAAAAAATTATTGCTTTTTCATACGTATTTGTTTTGCGAATGTTTTTTCTTCTTAAGTATATTCTATTTTTTTTTCATAAATTTCCATAAAAAATTTTATTTTCAACAAAATTATTATGTTCACTTGAATGTTGTATTTTTAAAAATAGGCTTTTTCCCAAAAATTCTCAAAAATTCGGCCATATTAATTTTCTAATTTACAACCGCTAATTTTATATATAATGTATATAAGTATATTTACTTTTGTGTCACTTATCATGGTTCATTTTCACGTTCATTACCATACACTACACAATATATATATATATATTGTGTATATATATATATATATATATATTAAAACAAAAAAACAATGGTTATAATGAAAAAATAAAAAAATTATCGAAAATATAGGGAATTCAAGAGAAGATGCTATTTGAGGATTTTAGAAATGAATTAAAAAACCGAAAGAGGTATAAAAATTCTACTAAAAATAAGTTTCCTCGCCATTTCTAACACATTTATTCGAAGAAAAATCAGTAAATTTAATCGAAGCCTAACAATGTTTTCTCTTCTTGAGTATATTCTTTTTGTTTTTCATAAATTTCCATAAAAGATTTTTATTTTCAACAAATTTATTAATGTTGTGTTATTAAAAATAGGCATTTTCCCAAAAAATCTCATAGATTCAGCTAAATTATTGTTCTAATTTATAACCGTTGGTTTTATATATAATTCATATAAGAATATTTACTTTTGTGTCAGTTGTCAGACATGGTTCATTTCACGTTCATAACCATACGTTACATAATATATAGAAAACAACAAAAAACAACGGGTATAATGAAAATTAAAAGTTTTTTTTTATTTAAAGATTTTTACCGAGAAGATGGTATTTGAGGATTGTAGAAATGAATTACTGAACCAAAAGGGTCTAAAGATTCCAACTGATATAAGTTTCCTCGCAATTTCTAACACATTTATACGAAAGAAAATCAGTAATTTTAATCGAAGCCAAACAATGTTTTTTCTTCTTGAGTATATTCTATTTGTTTTTCATAAATTTTCGTAAAAGATTTTTATTTTCGACAAATTTATTATGTTCACTTGAATGTTGCGTTTTTTAAAAAAGGCATTTTCCTAGAAAATCTCACAGATTCAGCCAAATTATTGTTCTAATTTATAACCGTTGATTTTATATATAACGCATATGTATATATATATATATATATATTTACTTTTGTGTCAGTTATCTGACATGTTTCATTTTCACGTTCATTATCATACGTTACACAATATATTAAAAACAACAAAAAAATAACGGTTATAATGAAAATTAAAAAAAAAAATTAAAGATTTTTGTCGAGAATATGATATTAGAGGATCCTAGAAATGAATTAGCGAACCGAAAGGCTTTAAAGATTCCACCTGAAATAAGTTTCTTCGCCATTTCTAACACATCTATACGAAAGAAAATCAGTAATTATAATCAAAGCCCAACAATGTTTTTTCTTTTTGAGTATATTCTATACGAAAGAAAACAATGTTTTTTCATAAATTTCCGTAAAAAAAATTTTATTTTCAACAAATTTATTATGTCACTAGAATGTTGTGTTTTTAAAAATATGCATTTTCCCAAAAAAAAACTCACAGATTCAGCCAAATTATTGTTCTAATTTATAACTGTTGATTTTGTACATAACGCATATAAGTATAGTTACTTTTTGTCAGTTGTCAGACATGGTTCATTTTCACGTTCATTATCATATGTTGCACAATATATAAAAACAACAAAAAAGCGCAACGGTTATAATGAAAAATAAAAGTTTTTTTATTAAAAGATTTTTACCAAGAAGATGGTATTTGAGGATCATATAGATTCCACCTGAAATATGTTTTTTCGCAATTTCTAACATATTTATACGTAGGAAAGTCAGTAATTTTAATCGAAGCCCGACTTTTTTGAACGTCCTTGAGTAAACCGGATTTATCATTTAGAGAACAAAAACATTTCTAAGATAACTATCGCTCTAACGCTGTCATCCAAGCAACCCAAATTAAACTCGGTCTGAAAAATAATATCTATATGAAGTTCAACCACATATTATGTTCCACGATTGAATGCAGCGTATACAATCCTAAATACAATCCTAAATGAAAATAACATTTAAATAAATATTATTTCATGTGTAACTTAATAAAAAAATATAATCATAGATAATTTGAATAAAAATTGATTTTTTCAAATAATTTATAATAAATCATAGGTCTATGAATAGGCTCAGATTAATCCAGAGGAAGGTACAGCCCATGGGTAGACCCTCTCTCTGAGTATTCAAATGAGCCGAAAGCAAAGATCTATATCGATGTGGCCAAATTGGATAAATTTAATAATTTCACGCTTGAAAGAAATTGATCCTGGCCTCGACCAATAAGACAACTCTTTCATCAAGTAGGAACCATTACACCATCACCACTTGGTTAAAAAAAAATATTTTTGACTTAGATCCATTCAAAAACTATATCTATCAATTTTGATATTACATGCGCATAGATTACAATAAGACTTTTAATCAATGGTAAACTTTTTTTTACACTTGGATTTCAGACTCCAACAACCCCTCAAACTAAACCTAGATCTAATTTTTCCAATGGCAATAACTGAAACATTGTTTTCTTGTTTTATTCTTTTATATTTACTTTTTATGAAATAAAGCATAAAAATAGTGATTTCTCATTTTTCTATAGACTGAACAAATAATCTGAAGATTAGGGAACCCGATTCGTGTGAACGTTAAGGGTTGTACCAAGGCGATTAAAAGGGATGGCGTCTAGGGTTTCTCCCCCTGAGGGGGCATCTAGGGTTTTGAGTGTGAATCAGGATGCAACGATGATGGATGTCGGAGAGAAGGACAGGCCTCCGGGAAAACCGCCTGACGGAAGTATGTCATGGGCGGCAAAGGTGGCTGGTTGTAATGGAGGGGGGTTACCGAACCCGTAGGATGTATTGGATGATGCGTTTGTGAAGGCAATGTTGAGTTTGGAATTCTCAGATGGAGAAGATGGTGAGGCTGTTATTACGATCGGAGAGGAGGTGTTGGACATGATGAATAGTTTGTGGAAGAGGTGAATGATTGTTAAGGTTTTAGGTCGGAAAGTGTCGGTGGCAGTGTTGAGTAAGCGGTTGAGAGAACTGTGGAAGCCAGAGGGGACGATGTATGTGCTGGATCTTCCCCGAAACTTTTTTATGGTTCGCTTTGCAGTAGAGGAGGAGTATTTGGCTGCGTTAACGGGAGGTCCCTAGAAGGTGTTTGGAAGTTACCTTATGGTTAAAGCATGGTCGCCGGAGTTTGACCCGTTGAAAGACGAGATCACGTCCACGCCAGTTTGGGTTCGGTTGTCGAACTTGCCAGTGAACTATTATCAGTTTATCACCAATCAATCCTCATAGGGATTGCTAAAGGTTTGGGAGCACCGCTAAAAGTGGATCCAACTACGATCAACTTTGAGAGGGCTAGGTTTGCTCGTATTTGTGTGGAAGTGGATCTGCGGAAGCCTTTGAAAGGAACGATAATAATTAATGGTGTGCGTTATTTCGTGGCGTATGAAGGGCTGAATAATATTTGCCCTCGCTGTGGTGTGTATGGTCATGGAGTTCAATCATGTCCCCAAGGGAGGAAAGAGACGATGGCGACAGAGAATGTGCTCCTAACGCAGAAGTAATCAAGTGGGAGTAACACAGATGGGACACAGGAGACAGTGAGTCCGCAGCCGACAGATGGGTTTACGACGGTGGGGGCTCCGGCCAGACGAGCTAATAAGCCGACGACTGGGGTGGTTTTTTCGGCCGGAAACATTGGAAGCCAAAGACGGAATGTAGATACGCAAAATATTACCGTATCTAACAGTTTTAGTTCGTTAAGAGATGACGGGATTACGGAGGATACTACGGAGGAAGATTTTGTAGTGAAGGAGAATATGGAAAATGCGAATCCGAATCTACAAGTCAAGAAAAGTAAAAGTGTGGCGCATGGGAAGGGTGTCTCTTCGCACGTGGAGAGAAACAAAAGCTCCAAGAAAGTAGGGAGTAACAATAAGACAAGTGGTATTGGGCAGAGTTTGGTAGCTAGTGGGCTTAGGCCCAGAAGAGAGTCACAATCTAAATCGACGCGTGGGCTTATTTTTGGCCCAATCGGCGAGGATGTAGAGCTATCGTCGAATGGAAAAAGGTTGCGGGTAGAGAAATCTGGCCTCGGGCGTTCAGGCGGGTCAGTGGTAAACTCTGATGATGTGCGGGCTAAGGAAGCTGAGCTGCAATTACAAGGTCAGCGAGACGGCCAATCGATGCAATTGGTTGGCCGAGAGGAAGTGGGGCCGTGTATTGGTACCTTCTAGAGTAATTCCCCGGAGGATGCTTCGGGGGCTCTGAGATTGGGTGAGCAATAATGGGTCTCCCCGGCAGTTGCTATTTGCTGTTGTTTATTGATGAATTGTTTTATGGGTCTCCCCGGCAGTCTCCCTGGCAGGTGCTATTTGCGAATAAATCCAATTTTCATAGATCAATCTGTTACCTTCTGAAGAAATTCAGTGCTGATATGTTGGCGATTTTTAAAACTCATGCAGGGGGAGATAGAACAGAGAGTATTTGTCGCGGTTTGGGGTTTGATAACTCGTATCGAGTTGATGCAGCTGGACAGAGCGGTGGGTTATGGCTACTGTGGCGGTCAGTGATTGGTACTGTTAGTATTGTAGTTTCTTCGAATCAGTTTATCTAAGCGACAGTGACGAATGGGGAGGAGGTGGTAAATATGTTTTTAGTTTACGCTGCTCCTTCTGTTGGTCGGCGGAGTGGACTTTGGGATGATGGGATCAGTTACGTGGAGTTATCAGCGAAGTAACAGGCCCTGTTCTTGTTGGTGGTGATTTTAATACTATTATGAGATTGGATAAGCGTTCGGGTGGAAACGGGCGTTTATCAGCGGATTCACTTGCGTTTGGGCAGTGGATGAATGATTTGTCACTAATTGATATGGGGTTTCGAGGCAATGCGTTCACATGGAAGAGAGGTCGTGTGGAAAGTAACTTCGTCGCCAAACGGTTGGATCGGGTTATGTGCTGTGCGCAGGCTAGATTAAAATGGCAAGAGGCCACTTTAACACATCTTCCATTTTTGTCATCTGATCATGCGCCCCTCTATTTGCAACTTTCACAAGTGAGTAGCGGTGATCCGAGACGGCGTCCTTTTCGTTTTGAAGCTGCTTGGCTCACTCATGCAGCTTAGACTTGTTGGTGGCATCATGGAGAGCTGATTTGAGTACCTCAGCAGCGTTAGAGGTCTTGCGAGCTAAGTTGCGTAAATGGAACCAAAAGGTGTTTGAAGAGGTTCAAAACGCAAGGATAAACTGGTTATGGAGATTAAAGAAGCTCAAGATTCTCTCATTATATCACCTACGGATGATCTCCTAGTTAGAGAGGCAGAGCTGATAAAGGAGCTGGATGTGACTCTGGAACAAGAGGAAGTTATTTGGTTCCAGAAATCTAGAGAAAAGTGGATTGCTCTTGGTGACCGTAATACAAAATTTTTCCACACATCTACAATCATCAGGCGAAGGAGGAACCGTATTGAGATGCTTAAGAATGACGACGGAGTGTGGGTTTCGAATACGCAGGAGTTGGAGCAGTTAGCGATTAAGTACTATCGTAGGTTGTATTCAATGATAGATGTAGATGCCGTGGTGCCATCATTACCGCAAGAAGGTTTTGTAGCTCTTAGTCAGGCGGATCATACACACTTGAGTAAACCTTTTACGGCTGCTGAGGTTGAGAGGGCTGTGAAAGAGATAGGAAAATACAAGGCTCCGGGACCAGATGGGTTCCAACCGGTTTTTTATCAACACTGTTGGGATATAGTTGGCGACTCGGTGGTGCGTTTCGTGTTGGAGTTCTTCAGAACAGGTATCTTACCACCAAACACATATGATGTTATGATTGTATTGTTGTAGAAGGTGGCTAAACCAGAGAAGATTAATCAGTTTCGTCCTATCAGTTTGTGTAACGTGCTCTTTAAAGCGATTACGAAGGCTATGGTAATTCAATTAAAGCAAGTGATCACGAAGCTCATTAGACCTGCGCAAGCTAGTTTTATTCCGGGAAGATTAAGCATTGATAACATTGTTATTGTGCAAGAAGCGGTTCATTAAATGCGAAGGAAGAAAGGGCGTAGAGGCTGGATGCTCTTGAAGTTGGATATCGAAAAAGCATATGATAGGATACGGTGGGAGCTTCTCGAGGACTCCTTGATGGATGCTGGCTTATCGAAAACATGGGTTCAGTTGATCATGCAATGTGTGACGGGTCCAGTAATGAATTTACTCTGAAATGGTGAAAAGACAGAGGCCTTTAAACCTTCGAGAGGCCTTCGGCAGGGAGACCCAATTTCTCCATATTTATTTGTGCTTTGCATGGAGCGTCTGTGTCATCTGACTAATAGATCAACTGCAGAGAAGAAATGGAAACCCATAAAGCTATCTCGGGGTGGACCAGAACTGTCGCATATATGCTTTGCAGATGACCTAATTTTATTTGCTGAGGCATCGGTGTCACAGATTCGAATAATTTGTGATGTGCTTGAGAGGTTTTGTGTTGCGTCGGGACAGAAGTTCAGTCTACAGAAGTTAAAGATTTTCTTCTCTCACAATGTTTCACGAGAGTTAGGGAAGAAAATCAGTGATGAAAGTTGTATCAGTTCAACGCGGGAGTTAGGGAAATATCTTGGCATGCCAGTGTTGCAGAAATGGATGAATAAAGAGACTTTTAGTGCTGTTGTCGAAAGAATCACTGCACGACTTGCAGGTTGAAAGAGTCATGTGTTGAGTTTCGCGGGAAGGATCACATTGACGAAGGCGGTCTTGTCGTCTGTTCTGGTTCATTCGATGAGCTCTGTTATGCTGCCTAAGTCAACTCTAGCCAGCTTAGACAAGGTGTCTAGATCGTTTCTGTGGGGCAGTACGGCGGCAAAATGACGACAACATCT
Source organism: Noccaea bulbosa (assembly GCA_900406535.1). Taxonomy (NCBI): domain Eukaryota; kingdom Viridiplantae; phylum Streptophyta; class Magnoliopsida; order Brassicales; family Brassicaceae; genus Noccaea; species Noccaea bulbosa. The sequence continues at coordinate 2,596 of OVBJ01000863.1, read as the reverse complement.
AGTGTCTTGGTCTTGTTTATGTAAACCCAAAGGAGAAGGTGGCTTGGGGATCCGCTCATCAGCACACATGAATAAAGCACTCATGGCTAAAGTGGGTTGGCGACTTTTACATGATGAGGAAAGCTTATGGGCAAGTGTGGTGAGGAATAAATATAAGGTCAGTGATGTACATGACAGTTCTTGGTTGAGAGTCAAAAGCAACTGGGCAATGGTGTGGAAGAGGGTCACTATAGGATTGAGGGAGGTAGTGCTTCCAGGTCAAAGCTGGGTTGTTGGAGATGGCAGAAGTATACGGTTCTTGTCTGATAAGTGGCTTTCAAATCAGTCGTTGGAGGAGAAAGCTTTTACAAATCTTCAAGAGAATTATGAGACGCTTGTAGCAAGGGATCTATGGAGTCAAGTAATGGGGTGGCGCTTTGAGCATATCTCACCGTATGTCTCGGAGAGTACATGTTTGGAGTTAAGGGCCGTAGTTTTGGATTGTATTACAGGGGCTAAGGACCGTATATCTTGGAGCGGTTATGCTGATGGCCAATTCTCGGTGAAATCAGCGTACTCACTGTTGACTGTGGATGCGACACCTCGGCCGGATATGGAGGTGTTTTTTAAGCGTGTGTGGACAGTTAAAGCGCCAGAGAGGGTCAGAGTTTTCCTTTGGCTAGTAAGTAATCAAGTGATAATGACTAATGTGGAGCGGAAGAGAAGGCATCTCTGTGATTCCGGTGTGCATCGTGTGTAAAGGAGATTTCGAAACAATAATTCTTATTTTGCGCGACTGCCCAGCGATGTTGGGGATTTGTAACCGAATTGTTCCGGTTCAGTTGAGGCAAGAATTCTTTACTAAATCTCTATTGGAATCGCTATTTGAGAATTTGCAGGAGGGGCGCGTATTCTGAACGAGGTTCCATGGGCTACTACCTTTGCTATGGCGGTTTGGTGGGCTTGAAAGTGGAGGTGTGGCAATGTGTTTGGTGAGAACAGAAGATGTCCAGACCGAGTGAGGTTCATTAAAGAGCTATCAAAGGAAGTGTGGGTGGCGAATAAGATGGTGGAAGGGCAGGGCAGAGGGACTACACGGGAGNGGCCCCCCCCCCCCCCGCGTCAAGAGATTGGTTCAAGCTCAACACAGATGGAGCCTCCCGGGGCAATCCTGGTCTAGCTACAGCAGGTGGAGTGTTAAGAGATGCAGAAGATCGATGGTGTAGAGGTTTTGCGCTCAATATTGGTAGCTGTTCAGCACCGTTGGCAGAGTTGTGGGGAGTGTACTATGGTCTGGTAATGGCTTGGGAACAGAGGTGTTCGCGAGTTGAGCTGGAAGTTGATTCGGAGTTGGTAGTTGGTTTTCTTCAGACAGGGATAAGTGAAGCTCATCCGCTGTCCTTCCTAGTACTTCTGTGCCATGATTTGATTGCAAATGACTGGTTGGTCCGAGTTACGCATGTGTATAGAGAGGCCAATTGTCTTGCAGATAGATTGGCGAACTATGCATTTTCTTTTCCAATAGGTTTTCAATATTTAGATGTTGTTCCTCTTGAAGTTGTTTCGTTAGAGGCGGATGAGCTTGGATCCACAAGACCAAGACGAGTCCGCATTTAATTCTTTATTTTTTCATACATTTCTGGGAGGCATTGTCTCCCGGTGCACGACCAAAAAAAAGAAAAAAAATCTGAAAGTTATTTTTATCGTTACTTAAATTATTAATAAAATTAATAAATAGTAATTAATTTCTATAATTAAATTGGCTAAGAATTAGATATTTAACAGTATTTTTTAATTTAAGGGAAAAATTAAACTATATATAAATTGAACAAAAAAGTATTAATAAAATTTAATTATCATCCTAATTTATATTTTATGTTTTTATTGATATTCATTATTTTTCAGACATAATCAAACTAATTTTTTGTGTCCGACAGCATTTTGTTATTGTTAGTTCGAATCTACTTATAGATATAGAAATTCACAATCAAAATTTATGAGTATTTTATAAGAAATGACAAAGTTTTCTTTATTAGTTTAAAATTGTAAAAAATTATTTACTTGCAAAAACTTATACATCTATGGTTAAAAATAAATTTTCTTTAACAAGTATGAAAAAACTAGAATAATTATATTTAAGGAATGGAATGAATACTATATTTTTAATTATAAATATTCCAAAATTAAAAGAATTTTACTTTAATTAAAAGTATTTCAATAAGTAAAAAATAATAATAGTTTTTCTTAGAAAACATAAATGTAAAAAAGCTTAATATGTGTGGTAAAGCCAAAATTGGAGTATATGAATCAGATGGAGTATAACCGATATCACATTGCACGAAAAAGTGCATATTTGCTTACGACTAAAATAAATGTTGCGTCTATGTATTCATGTCAGTTAATGATTATGGAAAGAAAACATGTCAGCCTATGATTTTCTCTAATGACATGATTTGATCTAATTATGGAGTAGCAGACTTGTTTATAAATAATAGGGAAAATTAGCAATTTACCCCCAAAAAAATTCTTCTTGTCCACATACACTTTCACAAATCCACTTTGTCCTCTTACCCTTTTTTTTTACAATTAATCCAAATTTAACCTTCAAATTGATTTT